>JAIPRM010004922.1:0-21713 GCA_025469315.1 Stegophylla sp. TES_Ste_2020 | reverse complement strand
AGTTATAAACTAGCTATAACTATAGTTATAGTTATATAACTAAGCTATATTATAACTATGAATTTTTACCGTATGATCTTCCCAAAGTTCTGGATGGAATCCATTGGAAATTTATTTCATCAGGATAGTTTTGCTTCTCGATAAATTTTTTTATTTTATTTTTGACAAGAGGCCATGCACATAAATTTGATTCTTTATTGAACCATGTAACTGGTACTGTTTCCACGCTGTTATCACCAAAAAAATGGACAACAATCCACATGGTTGTTTTTCTACATATATAATATATTTTAAAAATAAACTTAAGGTGTATTTACAAATAAGTAGTATAAATTTATATTTTTCTGAGTAGGTATATCAAATAAATAAAAAAAAAAATTAGTAATATTTACAAAAATGTATTAATTAAAAGAAATTTAAGTAGTATGTATTATAGGCATAACAATTGAATTTCCATTATGTACAATTAACATTATTTTATTTTTTATGTTATTAATTGTACAGGTTTTTAAGCTCTGTGTTACATTTTTTACAATATATATGTCAAATTCTGTTGAATCCGTTGGCTTGTCATAAAATAATGTTTTTGTAGTAAAATGTTTTCCAATCAACACTATGTCAGTTTTTTGTTGGACTATATTTAAGCACTTAAAAACTTCTCCATCTGTGGTTAAAACATAGCTATCTTTATCAAGTTTTGTATTTATATGAATATTTTTCCAGATTAACTTTTTATACTGACATCCATTTAAATTATCGATTAATGGACCATTATTGTGTGGTAGTAATAATATTGGATGATTTATTGGATTTTTAGGTAAGCTGAGGGATTTATAACAATATATTTCTGAGTATCGGTTTATGACTTGTTCCAACGGTTTTTCGTGTTTTCTTATTTTCAATTTTAATTCTTTCATATAGTTTTCAAAAGGAAATGCGCTGCAGTTATCAAGAGGACCATAATATTTAAAATCATCACACAAATTTAATGTGATAAACCATGAATATTGTGGGAATTATGTTCACGACCATATAATATTTCAAATGTTTTTATAAAATATTCTAAAAGTTCTTCGGCATATGGTAAATAATGTTGAAGATTTGGACTAAGTAGTATTATCATGGAAATATTTAATGACATGAAATGATTAAAGCAATTATCATTTATAATATTTTTAAGTACAATAGGTCCTATGTACAATAAAAATAATCTTAACTCCGTAGCCTTCCACCTGGATACCTCTTGAATTTCTCTGGTTTTTCTTACAAAGTCTGATGGAATATAACACTTGACAGCCAATAATGCTTCTGTTAATTTGTGTACATCACGACTTGGTAGACGAACATTCAACGGTCCTTTATGTAACCACAGCACAATCAATTTTTTAACCACTCCGAGACAAACAAGATGCATATAATCAAGGGTAAACATACAAACCAAATCGATCCCTGGCAACTCAACAAGATTTGAAATAGACTCGCCTACATGATGATCTTCGTATGTCATATTTTCATATGAGTTGTGTGTTCTTTTTGTAGATTTACTGTCTGAATACGGAAAACAAATACGATTTTGATAATATTCACCTTCTGCAATACAACGGTTACAAGATAAATACCCTGAGTGTCCTTTAGTTTTTAATAAAAAAGATTTTGCGGGTGCATCACACACAAAACTATAAATTATTACTTTTTTAATACAGCCATTAATATCTACACCATTTGTTATAAGATTTTTGGTTTCGGCAACAAAATCTAATAAAAAGTCATTACTGTCTTTTGGTTTAGATTTTCCAAAGTAAATGCCAACTGGAAATACACTTTTATCCATACCAACAATATATGCCATAATTGGCCAAAATTGATTGTTATTGCTTTTAGCCAATGGTAAACCATCAATCCCAATTGCAATTTTTATTTCTGTTAAACCACTTGTAGCATATCGTCGAATTCCTTCTGCCAAACTAAAGTGTTCTACTATCATATGGCAAATCTTGTGTATTTATATTATCTTGTTCTTTCATTAACTTCAATAATTTATTGACAGTAGCATTTGGAATATTGCATTCAACTGCCCAAATTCCCAAATTTTCAACAAATGAATTGTTTTTTTCACTTTCTGTTGAAAAAGAATTTACATGATGGTCTTCATTAACTAACAGATTACCAAAAGTGGACACAGTTATAGTTTCTTGTTTATAAGGTATAGAAGTTGTCATTTGTGGTGAATTAATATTATTAGTTGTTCTTGTTGATGTTGATAGCATTTTACTGATTTCACCCAATTGATTGTCTTCTGAATTTTCTCCCTTACTCACATTTATTTCCGCAGTTGCATAATTATTATTTGCAGATGTACTGGTTTCATTATTATATAGACTATTAATGAAATCTAGTTCTCGTCGAATATTTCTATTTTTTGACCTTTTACTTTTGAACATTATCTAAACAATTATTATTAATTAGTACTTTTATTACTTAATAAGAAAATTTAAATTAATTTAATTTAAAGAAAATTGATTTACTCAAATTTGTAATGTCAAAATTATTTTTTAGTAAAATGTCCAATCTATGAAATCTGGTAATAAGCTAGTCAAAAATGCTTAGTCTTATTTTAGATTCTGAATGAAGTAAAGTAGCTTGTGTTTTTACAATGACGTTTATTTTTAATTTATGTAATTATTTATTTTTCATAGACTAAGCTAAAAATATGCTCCTAAATATTAATCATAAATCATAACATTTCATATCATGCATGGAATGTATGCATTCAGTACATTAATTTAAAATTGATTATAATAAAATTCATAATATTCATTATTATATTTTATCTGCATGTGGAATGTGGAAATGGAAAATAATTTTTTTCATAATTTCATAAAAACACTACATAAACTTTTATAACATGGTACTAAATTTTAGATTCTGAATGAAGTGAAGAAGCTTATGTTTTTACAATGATGTTTATTTTTTTTTCTTCCTCTGTAAACACTTTTTCGTATAGAAATACTCGTCCAAAAGTTTTGATCAGTAACTTTATAGATACAAAAGTGAACCCAGATGGTACTTTTGAGAGGCCATTTTTCAAATTTCTCAATTTTTTTTTAAAAAGTGCGAAAAAACCGAAAAAAAATTGTCAAAAAACGGCGAAATATGCAATTACCGCTCTTTCCGTAAAACTGAAAATTACTTTAATATTAATATTAATATTATTATTTAATAATAATAATAATAATATTACCATTGATTTTAAATACTATTTATTTTACAAATACTATTTATAATCAATGGTATTATACTTGTTAATAATTGTATATATCACGAATGAATTGATTTTATTATATTGGATGTAAATACTGTTTGAACTTTGAACTTTTTAATATTTTTTTTTATTTCGATATATTGACATTTTTAGTCGATATTTATTTATTTATAAAAATAACGCCCTGAAGAGCAAGAGTACAGTTCATAATGTTAGAGTTTAAATATAATTAAAAAGTTAGCACAATAGAAAATAATTACAATGCTGATATCGATAATGTAATCTTGAAACATGGATATTTCGATACATCGAAGTTGCGACGATTTTTGCCATCCCTACCCATAGTAGTTAATAGGTACCTAACTTAATTACTGAACATTGTTATTCTTATTATACATGTGATTATTACTTTTCTATGCATGTGATTACTAATTAGGTATGTAACTTGACCAACATTTCACCAAAAGTATCATACTTGATATTTGAAATCTGTATAATTTTAGTACCTAGGTTACAACTTATCGATAAGTATAATACAAACTTATAATATTTATAACATAAACAATAAATAACAATAAAAAAAGTAGGAGTACTTACCAAAAAAACTGACTCCTCTACTACCTATAATAACGTAGAAAGTAGAACCATTTAATAAATTCTGTAGAACTAAATATGTGGCTAGGAGGTTAAGATAGATAATCAGAACACGTTAATCATACGCAAAAAATACAAATAAACAATAACGTATTGAGACTTGAGAGTGGTGAGTCTTTACTGCCCGAGTGTGTGAATGTGTGACTGTGAGAACCTATAACCTATAACCTATATACACATTGGCAATGCGGTGTCTGGCGGTGGTAGCGGCGGGACATACGGCTGTTAAAAGGTTTTCCCCGAAAAAAGCTGATCAACAACAACAAATTTCTATATTTATATCACAAATCATAGTAACATTTGGGATTGGCGGCGGTGATTGGCTGTATTTGTCTAACACACGCGTAACATAAGAATAACGCGTAACATAAGAATTTAGACGTGTCTTTTGTTCAATGTACCGATTGATACAGTAAAACGATAAAAATTCTGAAAACAGATTTGAATTTTTTGTCAAGTATACTTGAGATAGGCCAATCCACTTTTCCTAATTTTACTTCCCAACTCCTATAAATTTGGTTTGAATATTTTAAAATTTAGCAATTTTCAAACATTAATAATTATTCGCAATTGAAATCAGAAACCTTAAAATGTGGACAGGCCGATATATACTATATTATGTCTATATATAAATATATATTATTGGCTACTTACAAAAATAATACTCAATATATTGACCATAAACATAATACGATATCCTACTATGTCTATGATATTGACACATCTAAAATTATAAAAAAAACATTGAGAGCACATCTTTTTTTATAACATTACATTTTTATTTCTACAATAATATTATAATAACATTAGGTAATCAATTTAATATAAAGTTATTTTGAAAATATTCTTTAAATGTTTTTTATTTCTATAATTATAATATTGTAAATATAACCAATTCAAAACATACAAAAAATATTTTCAAAATAACTTTATTCTAAGTTAATTACCTAATATTATTATAATATTATTGTGGAACTAGAAATTTAATATTATAAAAAAAACATAAAGAGCACATTTAAGAAATATTTAAATTTTAATGTTACTTGTATAAGTTCAGGATAATGTTGTAATAATGTTAAAAATATAATATTTATTATTTAATCAAGTTATAAAGTTATCATAATATTGATGTTACAGAATTGCTGTCTGGATATATCATTATTATACATGTTATATAAATGTTGTACATATTATGTACCTAGTTTTTTCTCTCTGAATAATGGAGACCTCTAAATAACTGACATAATTATGACAACCGAGAGTGTGTGGTATTTAGAGGTGTCACTGTATCATAGACATCGACTTTTATATTTTAGCACGGGGACAAATAAAATATTTATCCTACTATTCATGAATATCATTTTAAATCTCCTTATTTGCTTCAATTAAAATTAAAAAAAAAAAACTGAAATACTTGGGAAACACTATGGGAATTCGTCTCTCCTTGAATGGTATAACTCTTGTTGGGTGTGTTGAATTTTAAAGAAACAATAAATCATTTCTTCAGTAAAATAATTCTGAACGGAGTTTCAGTTAACCTGCATAATAATAATTAGCAGTTTTATATTTGGGATGTTTAATATCCGTTATTTAAAAACAAAATAATCCATAATCATTTCATTATTAGTGAGTAAATATTACAATTTTTACAATATTATAATATTACGTAATAATAAAGAAAATAAATCTGCGGTTATTTATATTAACCGGCATTTGTCCGGCAATTTCAAATTTAAACGTTTGTAATAAATTATTCATCGAGTCAACTTTCATATTCATTACACTATTGTTTAAAATGGGAGAAAATTTCAAATTTTTAATTTTATCAGTTTTGGAATTATCTCTGAATTATTGAATTCATCTTATGAAAATCTTATTTACAGTATATTTTGCTATTTTTACTCAATTTTTTCGGTTGTTTTCCCTAATTTTTGAAAAAAAATTGAGAAATTTTGGAAAATGTTAAAAATGGAAAACTTTAATGTGCTATTTGGTGATTTTCTATCTAAAAAGTTGCTGTATGGAACTTTTAGTTAAGTATTTCTATACGAAAAATATGTACTAGCTTCTTTGCTTAGCTCAGAATCTAAAATCATATGAAAATATAATTTATCCAAACTAAATTTATAACATTACATTTTACTGATGAAAATATTATCTAAAGTTATATTTATTTCATTCGAAGTAAAAGTATTTTATTCTTGTCGAGTATATTCCCTATCTTGCATAAGTTTAACGATTAACTGCAGTTATTTTGTGTCAATTTAACACTAGTTACTTATCATAATAATTAAATAATTTTTCTACATCACAAAAGGATAATACTTTTTTTAAGTTTACTCCCTATTAAAATCTATAACGGGGGCATTGTCCCCGTTAAAATCAAAATGCAAGGACGATCACCCCTATTGCCCCCGTGAGGTCGGCGCCTATGCACTGTATACCTACCAACTTTCGTTGTACTGAATCACTGAGCATCCATTCATCCACCCGCCCAAAATCTTTTACCGGGGCACTACCCTAGTAGAAGATGCAATCCTACTTTTAGTAACTTATATCTTTATAAGTACTTACTACCCACGTAAAAAAGGCACATACGGGGCTATATCCTAATCGCCCATATCGGTGGACACAGAACACGTATATGATCAAATTTAATAGATAATAAGTCTTGATATGAAACATTTAAATGTATCATTTGAATAAATTATGTATGCTTATTACACTCTTTTTAATTTCCAGGTATTTATCATTAACCGATAAGAAGTACATTCATTATTTCAGAGGACATACTGAAAAAGTTGTGTCTCTAAGTGCATTACCATTTGAGAATTTGGTTGCATCTGGATCATTAGATCAGAGTATCAGATTTTGGGATTTAAGATCTCAAAAATGTCAAGGAAATATCAGTATAATAGGAAGACCAGTATCAGCATTTGATCCTAATGGTTTAATTTTGGCTGTTGGCCTAAATTCTGAAAGACTTAAGCTTTTTGATATCAGGTAAATTTTATATTTATTTTCATAGAATACAACTATTTGCTAACACTATGATATATTTTATTTTAGGTCCTATGACAAAGGACCGTTCAAAAGAATGATGCTTCCACAGAAAAAGGATTGTGATTGGACAGACCTTAAATTTAGTCCAGATGGCAGTTCTTTCCTTTTGCCGACTAAAGGTACCCATTTTAATTTAATAAACGCGTATAGTTGTCTACCCATCCAGACATTCACAGGCCACCAGAATAATATAATAAGACCAGTTGAAACTTCATTTAGCTCAGACTCCCAATACGTAATCAGTGGGTCAGTAGATGGCCTAATCCATGTATGGAATAAAAATACTGGTTTTAAAGTTTGTGCTTTAAAAGGTGATTTTCCAGATCCATTATACTGTATAAAATTCAATCCTAAATATATGATGATAGCTTCGGCATATAAATATGTGTCATTATGGTTGCCTACATTTACCAATGGGACCTATTCCAATTCTATAGATAACATGTATCATTTTTGAGTTGAAATGTTTTATTTAATTATTTTTATATTTTATAAAAACCAAATAAATTTAAGTTATTAAATTATAAGGTATTTATAAATATATTTTTAACTAGTGATAAATTTTATTCAGCCTCATCAATACATAAGTCAGTAACTATTATGATGCCCTGTCATATCTATTGTAGGTATAAAACGTTCCAATTATTATATTTTAATTATTGTATAAAAATAATAAATTATATAGTATTAAATTGTAATATATTAATACAATTATTAGCTATTTAGAGTTAATTAATTTTTACCTTGTACCAATATTATGTGAATTATTACAATTTTCTATTAGTTGTCAGTTTATTTTTAATATTATCAAATTTTTAACCATACAAATATAAGTATTTGTACAATAACTGCAATTTTTAAGTATGTAAAAATATTTTTCAGTTATTACTATTTATATGATAAACATGAAATGTATTATTTACTTTTAACATGAAAAGTATAAAGCTTATTGATACCTATTTTTGCAAGATCGAGAGTGTAATTAAAATTGAAAAAATATCATTTAGATCTATTAATTAAATAATTAGGTAAATAAATTTTATTGTGATATACTATAAAAATATCTTGTAATATTAACAGTGGGTACATAAAGTTTTATTTCAGAAAAAACTTATCATAAAATATTTGTGAAAATTTCTTAACTAATATTAAAAATAAGTATAATTAATATTAGTATAGTTACTAAGATTTATAATTGTAAGTAATTTGAACATCAATTTTAATTTATAATGTTGATATACCTACAACTAGTAAAGTCTTATTAAAAATATGTAGTAGAGTTGAATTTTTTCTTTAACATTTAACAGAGTAAATTAATAACAAATTTTATATTTATAATCAATTTTACTGGTATATTATAATAATACCTTTAAGCATGTGTTTTAATTAAAATTGATTTTAGTGAAGCTACTATTTATTTAATTTAAATATTTTATTGTACTTATTTATTCAATGCAACTAGTAAAAATTTAGAACTTATAAGATTATCATCATTGTTTGTTTGTATCATCATTTATCATCTACATAAAATAGAACAAATAAAAAAAATCTTTATTTTAAATAGACTGAGTCTATTTTGCCAATATGTTGTACTTGTAATGTAGTTAAATTGTATATAATAATATTAAAATTTGAGAAGATGAAAAAATATTGGTCAAAGTTCAAGATTATTATAATCTTCAGAACATTTAAAATGGCTATTTTGTACAACATAAATCATAAAATCATTAAGTGAATATTGCAAGGGGCGTTTTGTTATAATAATAGCTTTATAATTCATATGATGGTACAGTGGTTTAAAACTCTTTAAATTCAAGCCTCTTTAAAAATTTTTCTAAAAAAAATCATTCTAAAAAAATATAAAATTTTAATTAACAGATTAATGTAACTAACAATAAAACTGTTAAATCTATTTTAATCATAAGCAGAAATCAGAATCAGAAACTGGTAATAAAAATGGGTCTAAAATAACTAAAATTTCAATAGTATAAGATACAAAATCATACATATTTTTACTAAAAAGTTAATTAAAAATATTAAACATTAACAATATAAAAGATACAAATTAAAATTGTATTCTTCTAAAACTATTATTCCCAAAAACTGTACTCACAAATATAGGCTTATTATTAAATTTTATTATTATTATAAATAAAAACAAGCAGAAAACATCCAAATGTGTAGTAAATAAATTATACACAAGTATCCAGAGTAGTAAAACTTTTTGTTTGACAGGTGAAATGTCTTAGATTTTCATAGATATTTATAAATTTTAAAAAATATCAAAATCAAATTATTTTACATTGTTGATTAATGTAGGTAACTAGTTAAATTAAATATTTTAGTCATACCAATTCATTGGTAGAAGATATTTCAATGGATGTAATTTTTATATTGTTCTTTTCTTGTGGTATAACTTTATGTTTGATAAAAGAAATATCTAGATGGGGTTTTTAAAAATTAATTAAAATAATTTAAATTTTCATAGGCATTCATAAATTTATAAAATATTAAAATTAAAATATTTTATATTTTTGATAATTATTGTGAATAATTAAAATAAATATTTAAGTCTTACCGATTCATATGTAGAAGATATTCTGCTAGATGTTACTTCTACATCATTTTTTACAGATAATTTACTATGTGGAGTATAACTGGACTCTATTTCCATAATATTAGGATAATTAAATAAGTAATTAGAAAAAAAAATAGTAACAAATAAAATAAGTGGATTTTATTAAACTATTCTTTTAGATCCTTAGTAAACAAAAAAATATAATGACTTCCTAAGTTTTTAAACTCACTACATCAATAATAATAATTTATAAAAAAACATTAATAGATCATTAGGTAATTTTTACCTTAATAAATGAAGTTACAAAATAGATTTAAACTCTATAAGTAATAAATTTAAAGCAAAGTTACCCGTCTTTACGGTAATTAGTGATATTATTTATTAATTTATATTATGTAATTTTAAAGTAAGTAATTTAAGAAGTACCTATTATAGGCCTAAATTCAAATATATATAAAATTATAAGAAGGTACCTAAGTATACAAATTAAAAGAAAAATAAATTTATGTGTTTGAAAGAACATAATATATTATGATATTCTGTTTATAGATTTTATTTAAAAAAAACCGAGGTTTTTGAAAATACTCTTGCTGTACAGTAGGGGGTTGACAGAACCTCACTTTAAGTGGATCACTATAATCTTTTTAGTTATATTATCTTAAATTTGGAACCAAAGATAAATCATTGGGTTTGGAAAATTATTCTGGGAGAAACTCAATAGATAATATTAATTTAACTATATTTGAATAGTGAAAATTTAATTTAACTAATACCTATTGAAGATTATTTTTTTGTAAGTTTGTCCTTCATAAAATTTTAGTCATGGGATATCAAGAGCTGAAAACTTAATACAACCATACATTACAAAAGGTAATGAAAAAAATATTTAACATAATAATATGTAACCTAGTCACAAATTTTTTTACGAGCATTTAAAGTTGACATATTGATGGTATTTTTTTACATAAAATTACACACTTGACTGCATGTAATAAATAATTGATTCAGTTGAATTATATGAAATATACAATCTAGGCAGAAGATTACATTGTGAATATTTTGGTGGAGTAAAATTCTTTATTGGCTAATAATTCAAAATTTTAAAAAGATTTTGGATACATACACACAGGAAACGGAATTAATATATATATATTTAGTTTATAAATTATATGTATCTAAAGCATAACATAGTATTTAACCATTACTAAGTAGTTAACAGGCTAATTACTTAGGTACTATTCATATTAAAACACAATATTACGATGCTTTCAAGTTACAGATTAATATTATCATTTTAAGCTCTATTTTATATTTTATATAAAGTTGTATTTAAATGTGTATAAATATATAAATATTAAAGAAAAAAAAATTTTATAATAACAATAATATTATACATATAGAAATATATATACCCCTCTTTCCATATCAAAACCCACAGAAAGAATTATGGTCAAAATAATCCAATAGAGAGAATATTGAAGTTAGGAAATGAGTTTAGTAAGCATTGGAATTAGTATCTATTAACATATATTATGTAACTTGAACTTTATGTCATGTTATTACTTATTTGTAAATTTACCTATGTCACATTGTAATTAGGTATCTATTTTACATTATGTCACTCTGTACTTGAGCCTTACAACATTTATACTAATAAATAAAATAAAATAAACTATATATATATACATAAAATAATAATTATTTTACTGATGGAATGGACTCCATTTGTCATTAAAAAATACAATAATTAGGTATAGGTGTATAAATATATAAAATACATAATTATTAAAACAAAATATTATAAAAACAAAAGTTAAATATTTTAGAGAATTCAAGAATATTATCATATTTTTGGTTGCAAATTTTATATAATATTCATGGGCATATTATATCCTATAAATTTTAATAGGAACAACTAAATGAATTTTTTTAAAGTGGTTCTTGAAGAAATTTTAGGAGCCCTGTCAGAGTCCCCGTTGAAAATATTTCTTTTTCTTCTTGGGTCCAGAACCGGAAACCATTCAACTAAAATCAAAATATTAAGATATGAAAACACATGTATAATGACAATTAATATCCCATTGACTATCTCACATTATTGGCAGATATAGTTGGGGGCTTATCTCCCCCAAAAATCTACTCAAAGCTCTTCCAGATTTTTATTCTATTTCTACCAAAGCTGTCACAGTATGGCCTTAAATTAAAATACCTAACAATTATCTTACCTATTTAATTCCATATTTTTTTAACTGAATCCGCATTTCTTAACATTGGAATGTAAATTCTCAATTATTCATGAACCAGACAAAAGACCAGAATCTATTTTATTTTATTTATTTTTTAATTCATATTAGAACTAGAATCTATACATATAAAATCATCACTTCCAGTCTTTGGGTTTGATTATTACAATGCTACACGATGACGTACATTTTATCTTTTTAATAACACAATTGCAAACAATTATAAGCACGTCAAAGAAAATTTTACACTCAATATTCAATTAACAAATTTATTAAAATTGCAAACGATTTTTCGAGATTGACTTTTACAATAATAAAGATAATTAATACTCGATATTATTTAAGTAAACTAAATCCCAATGAAATCATCATTGTTATATCATAAGTGATACGAACAAGCAATCATAAAATTCAGTTATCCAATTTATACTAGTTATACATATTCGATTTGAATGGAACAGTAAGTAACTAAAATATAGTGTTTATCAGAATGGAAAATTTTAAAATTATTACTTCTGAATACCAAAAGAACTTATAAAATAATTATAAATATTAATTTTTATAAATATTAAATATTAATTTGTAAGACAACATAGAAATGGACTAATGAAAATGGAAGTGTTCTAATAAAAATTGTAGAGCCAGTATTATAACTAAAATATTTGATAAATCTACAAACATCTGATGGTGTACATAGTCATAAGCAAAATACAAATCAATGAACAAAAAATTAAAAAAAAAAAAATTATAAGCCAAAAAACTAAAGAAAATATATTTTTTTCAGCACAAATTTTCAGCTTACATCATAACTAGGTACAATGGTTATCTATACAGTTTAAAATATGACAACTTTTCACATGACCAGAAGCGGTGTAATAGTGAACTAACTGTGCTAGTTACATGTTGCGCTATTTTGATATGTGAATATATGCGACATTATAACTTATTACATAATTATGCAAAAGCTATTGCCTTTACAATAAAAATATTTAAGACCAAAATTAAAGATCATATAATTTTACATTTGATAGAATTATTATAAAAATTCTAAATAATTATATTATACAAGTAAAATAATAAAGAAATATAACAATTGGTAATAATGTATCATAATATCAATTATCAATGCCTGTTATCACCATTCACTAATAGGCAATTATTGTTGTAAACATGAACAACAATATGTATGTCATTGTCCACGGTTGTAAATGTTATTAAATATAAATTTCAATCTACTTTGTATATAATAGCAGTGTAATTATATTTAGTATACTTTTAATAGGTGTCAAGTATGAATCAGTAATGGAATACAACTTTATACAACACAAGAATTTTCAAAAAAAAAATAAAAATAACCATACCTATGCATTTTAAATTAAAATATTATGGCCCTACACAAAACAATACAATATTATGGAGTCGTATTTACCTATATTGTTATTTAAAATGCAAAATTCATATTTGATAATAACAATTGATATTAAAAATTGAGTAAAATACAATATCACTAGACATGACCATTTGACACGTAGAAGAGACATCTCAGAAATGTGGTGAACTGTAGTATAATATACTAAATTAACACCACTATTATCTACCGGTAACCAAGATAAGCATCTTCTATATTTCAATAGTATTTCCAAAGTTATTGCATTTAATTATTACCTATTTAAGTATGTGTATTATGTAATTATTTTTTTCAAAATACAAAATACTTATATTTAAATATTTAATAAATTTCAGTTTTATTATTTAACAGTAAATTAATGACTACACAAACACAATTGTACAAATTATACAAAAGTTATGATTTTTTTTTTATTAAGAGGATAATGACATTATTTAAATTAAGTAAAATAATTAGTTATACAGAATACGCATATCCTCCTTGTCACATCTAACGCGCGTAGTTCTCCACTTCTGATTGGCCATGACACGACTATACAACATCTATATTTATATAATAGAGAGTAATAATAATTACTGTATTATCAACAATCAATTAAATGCAGAGAAATATGTGTGTAGGATTATGGGGGTAAAAGCGTAAGTATGTGCCAACTCAATTGAAAATTGGTGTTTTGCAAAATTATACAATATTTAATAATTCTATTTTGTGATCAGTGACAAATCAATAAGGAAATGTTGAATGAAAATGAGCACCTACATAGGTAAAAACGTTAGTAATCGTTTTTTTCATCGTGCCGATCGGGCAGTTTGTGTTCTACCCGAATAGTAGGTATAGAGACTATAAATAATTATATCTACAAAATAAATATATATAAAATATTCGGTTATTTAATTAATTTAACCGTGCATACTTACATTTCAATATTCACGCCAATAAACATTAAAAAAAATTCGGCAAAATATTGTTTCCAACCAAATATTCTTCATATTCACTTTTTCGAAATCTGTAATCAGTGTTGCGAATTTGATATTTTAACAAACATAGATCTAACATCTAAATGGATTGCGCATTGGCCATAATTAATCAGACAACATATCAAATAAACAAAAAGGGGTATCCGAAAAGAAAAATTATGATTTTATGACTTCCATGACTTATTGCTGAGAGAGAAAGTATAAGTTATCTAAGAACCATTTATAGATATTAAATATCAAACAATCGCACCGACGCAATTATTAAAAAATGTATTACAATTAAGTATAAATAAGTGTACAAGATTTTGAATTATATTTTTATGATGTTTGAACTTAAGTAACTACACATAATATACATTTAAATCAGGTCTCTCTGTCTTCATACTTACGGCATACTAAAATTTGTAACTATGCTGGTTATTAAATTAGTACAACAAAATGACCATTGTGAAAACGAATACAACATTTATCTGAATTTTATTTACATAAAATGCTTATTTAGTTATATTTATCTATATAAAAGTATAGTTTATTTTTCTACATTTTTATCCATATAGGTAATATAAATTTTATAATTTATCTTTATCTATATAAAAAAAATTGTTATCTGGTTACAAAACTGTCTATAATAATCAGCCAACATTTTTTT
Source organism: Stegophylla sp. TES_Ste_2020 (assembly GCA_025469315.1). Classification (NCBI taxonomy): domain Eukaryota; kingdom Metazoa; phylum Arthropoda; class Insecta; order Hemiptera; family Aphididae; genus Stegophylla; species Stegophylla sp. TES_Ste_2020. The sequence goes on along the minus strand of JAIPRM010004922.1, from coordinate 6,879 downwards.
TTATTCAGGCACGAAGTAAATAGGTAAAACTGTAACAATTAAAAAATTTCACTTACAGATCTTTAATACGAATATTTAAAAGTTGGAGTCCCATGTGATCAAGTAGCTCCTGAAATAAACTTCTGATGTATGTTCTTCTAGAGCTATTTGTATTGATTTTATTTAACTGGATTTTCGATAACACCATCCAAGAAATAGTGTCAGTAAATAATAGGTAACCAAAAAATTTATCGATATTTCTTAATGATTTCAATGCGAATACATTTGTGAATATATCAATAAATAAAAGTTCTAGCGATTTAATGAGGGACGAATTTAATTGACAGAGAATCTAAAAAAAAAAAAAAAAGGCAAATTATTTTATGTATATATCATAATATTATATTATTATAACTAAGTAGATGATTAAAATTGAAATTTTGTAATACACTTATTTTATGATTTCCCTATACTTCAGGCTACAGAACAAAGTAATATTGCATATTGTTAAAAAATAAATTATTTAGCATATACAGGATTTTTTTTGGGGAGAGGCTGAGCATTGAAAAAATTCCATAGTCTTCTTTGATTCATTCATTTTTTGAAATCAATAGAAAGCCTTTAAAATCATTCATTCCCCTCCCTCTTGATGCAAATTTTTTGTTTTAATTAATATATACCTATGCACCATACAGCAGAGGCAGATTCCAAAGAGGGCCTATGATGCAGTGGAACCCTCGTTTATAGTTATATATGCTATCTTAAAATATGTATTATGTTTTACATGTTTTCAAATAGAAATACTTGTCCAAAAGTTTTGACCAGCAACTTTTTGAATCACAATTTTTTTCTAAATGGTACTTTTTGAAATTCTCAATAATTCTCTCAAAATTTGGCCAAAATTCTCTCAAATTTTTGGCAAAAAAACACTCGGAAATTATATTTTATTTTATCTTAAATTAATGAAAATTTAAATATAGATAGACAATAATGTAAGAAATAATTTGGCGCAAGAATATTTTGGAAATGTGAAAAAAAATTTGGATACTTTTTTTCTCATTAAAAAATATTTTTTACTATTCTCAGTTAATAGTGAAATATAAAACAGACCAAGTAAAAAAAATTTTTTCTCTGCAAAAATTACAAATTTTATAAGTTTTTAAGTAAAATTGTCTTGAATAAACTGAAGCTCCACCCAGAATTGACGTTTTGAAGAAATGATTTATAATTTTTTTGAAAGATAATACACCCACAAGAGTATTCCACTCAAGAAGCAAAGAAAAGCCCGAAGTGTACCTATTTTTTATAACACAAATACATTGCATTACGAATAATATCAAAAAATTGACAGTATGCAACTCCTTAATAAATAACCATTTTCAATTCCTATTAGACGATTAAAAATATAAATAGTTAGTAGAAACTTTCAATATCGAAGGTATATTATATTCATAGTTTTACATAATATATAGATTTACTTGAGCTGTATGTCCAATGCTTTCGGTGTAACTATGTTTTAAAAAATTGATCATAATATTGCACACATTCTTTTCTAGACCAGAACTTATTTGCAAATTCATCAATAGTGAAGCACACGTTTCATAATCGGATGAATTGCGTACAATTTGTTTCATAATTTTCTTTAATTCTTTCAAATTTAATTTATTTATGTGCTCTGAAAACATAACAAATAGTGAAAACTTACTTGAAAACAAATAAATGATAATTAAAGTCTATTCCAAATACTAACTTACAAACTATTTAATAATTTAATAATATTTTATAACAGTATTAATTACTATTTACTAGTATATCTTAAAATCACATTACCTGTTATCAACCCACTGTAATCACAGGCATTGATAACAGGTAATATAATAGGTGATCAAAAACCATAGTGATTTTAAAAATTAAAAAAAAATTTCAACGATAAATTTTATAAATGAATATAACAAATAGAATTTATTTAAACCCATTCTATTTCTAGGATAAATACACAAAGTTTGAGTTCCTGATAATAAATTTCACAAATTTTAAATAGAGTGAAATTGATGTATTGAGTATTCTATAATATTACTAAAATAATCTCAAATTTATAAGTTAACCATTTTTTTTTTTTTTTTTTTTTTTTTATAATTAAAAAAATCGTATGCTTCATATTTATAGGCTAAATTAGAAAAAAATAAAAAAATTGGTAAAAAAATAATAAATAATTTCAAAAAATTGTACCCTTCAAATTATACTAAATAAAATCTAATGAATTTGTTTCAAAGAAATCTGAAGAGATCAGGCAGATGATCACATCATAAATATGTAAGGGTTGATCCATCAAACATATTCACCCCCCTTCGGCCATAAAAATGCAAAAATTTGGACTATTAAAACTATTTATTCCATAACTTTTTTTTCCCTGACACCTGAAGGATGCCCAGTAGCAAAAAAAAATTTTTTTCAAAAGGTAACCCCATATTTTAATTTTTAGATTTTATTTGAGTTATTTTTATAAGAATTTTATTGTATTGAAATCAAAATTCGAAGGAGTGGTTTTGGAAATATTCAATTTTAAATATTAAAAATAATATAACTTCTTAGGTACATATTCAATGTAATAAATGTACTATTTCAATATATTACTATATCATATCCTAGATTCATTTTAATTAGGTACATATAAATCTACCCCAAATAATCAATACCAATGGTAATTTATAATAAAACAGCTATAATAATGCTTTGGATTTTATCACACTATTCACACTGTACTGTTTTCTCACTAATTAAATCCTCTAAATGAAAATAGTACTCTTTGATTTTATTACCCATTTGCATAATTAACCGTCGATTTACTCGTTGCACGTTGGTTATTTAAATTATTATTTAAACTATCATTTAAATAATAAATATAAACAACACAATAAAACTATTATTTTATGCATAGTTATGATTGATATGTGAGTGTATTATATTGGTCACTGTAATTTATGATATTAAAGATTTATATTATTTTAATTTATGAATATATAAATAAATATATTTATTACATTTCCTATTTCTCATTACATACTAACCTAACCCGCTTTGGTTGGAAATCAGCAAAAATACAAAATATAAACACTTTTAAAAATGACCAATTCTTTACAGACATTCCATGATTTGTAAAAAGTAAAACTTCAAGCACTTTACACTAATACGAACACAAACATATCATTATTCATATTTACTCCCTAACTGATATGTGATATTGATTTATATCCTGCGATATACCATGAAAAACATTTAACCTACTTAAACTACGAAATAAACTAATTTACAATCTTGCATAACATTACCTATTTTCAGGTTTTTTCTAAATTAATGTCTAAAATTTAATTTTACTTAGGCCTGAATTTATCATTTGAAATATACTAATATAAAGAAATAAAATATTTTTAAATATAATCAGAAAATTGAAGTTCAAAATTTCATAAACTTTAAAAACGTTCATTGCAAACTTGAAAAACACATGAAAAGCACTCATGAATCGGTGTCAATTTTTGAGAACCTATTCATCTTTTTATCGAAAAATGTATTTTTTTTTACTATTCAGAAAAGACACCAACAAGAGTCACAAGTTTTGAAGTTTTTCATGGAAAATAATCGGCTACCTTTCTTTGGCTAAGTATATTTGTTTAAAGTATTTATTGTAAACAGATTTATAAACATATATTTTTTAATTTGTAAAAAACACATAGAATAGTTCTTACCTTTTCTACTGTCATCAATTAAATCATCAGTATCACATAATAATGCGTATTCTTCATTGTAAATTTTCAGATGTATTTGGCAATATAATTTATTTTTATATTCATTTATTTCGTATTCTGGATCAAAATGATAATAATCTAAAACAATTATGTTTATATTAATCATTGAAAAACATTAGTTTAGAGTTTAAATTATACCGATTTTTACAAGGCAAAAGGGCATAAGCAACAAGAGTCATATCTGGATAGTGGAATACCGGCTCTATCTGTTGGTCCAAGTCTTATTTTTTTGTTATTATTATATAAAGGGATATTTAATTTGAAAACTATAGGTATATACAACACTTTTGTTCGAATGTTTAAAAATATGAAGTCCAAGCAAAATTTGGGGGGATAAACGCCATTAGCATAAATTTTTTGGGAAATATATGAAGTCTAAACAACATTTTCGAGGGATAAACGCCATAAGTTTAAAATGTCTTAAAATGTCTGGAAAAAAGAGACTAAGTGACAAATTTTATATGGTTTAGACATATAGTGAAAGTGGAGTGAAGAAATGAAATTGGGGCATAAGGGCCAATATTTTTAATTTATTTGATTAAAACTATTATTATTACTTAAATTATAATCTATATACACGAAAAATTGAATGACCTTAAATATATATAACATAATATATAACACCAAAAATAAGAAAAAAAACATCTCAAAAATCTCAAAAAATTATAAAAAAAAGTTGTAATTATTTGAAAGTAAAAATAATAAAAAAAAACGTTTTTACCTTTCTTGAAAACAATGAAAATGTTGTTAAGGCCTTTTTGACTTGTAAGCGTTACGTTATATACTCACCCAAAATATTTTGTGGATCAAGAACATCATTTAAACCAACTACGTGAGTATACTCATTATCGTAAAGTACTGAATTAAAATTGAAATTTGTATGTATTTGATGTCTTTGATTACGCATCATTTTTAATGTATATTTCAATTTATAGTGTACCTAAAACGTTATTTAAAAAAGTGAAATTTAACAAAAGATAAACCATAATTAAAGAAGAAAAATTATTTCAGTAAGGTAAAATACTAAAATATGATGTAGGTATATTATAAGTTCACTTAAATTAAAAATGATATGTTATATTATAACACACATTTTTTCAAATTTCGTCAACTTCATATAATTTTGCACGTTCTTAACTATTTCACAATTTTATGTGCAGCTAATATTTTCTAACAAAAATAATATTTTATCACATAAAATGTTAAAATACGTTTTACATTCAAACTTCTACATTCCAACTTTTAGGTATTTCTAACCAATGTCAAATAAATATTATTTTACAACTTATTGGATAAAATTTTACACCTAAGTATTTAATTTATTTATATATATTAATAAACATCATGTCTTTATTAATAATATTTACTCATATAATTTTTTGAATTTTATCAATTTCAATATTTGATATATAGGTATATTGAATATATAATTCATATTTCAAATGTAAATATATTTTATAAAATATATCTATTTATATTTTACTTATAAGTACAATGAATATTTTACTAGGTTACTTATAACATAAATTATGCACCAGGCACTTAATTTACAACTATGTACATATATAAAAATGAAATGATTAATGTTTTGTCTAATTTATAATAAATTATAAATCAATTGTGTATTTGAAAAAAAATAATAAAAATTATTTTCATTTTTATATTTCTAATTTTTCTAATATCATATTCACTATATAAATAATTTCCAGAATTGAAAATAATTGACGTATTTTGTCCATAAATTCTACCCTATGATGAGATAAGTCACAGCATTGACATTTGATACGATGGTCACCAGATGGTAACAAGTTAGTGGTAAATGATGATAAGTGCTGGTGGTAGATAGTTCCACAAAATGATTAAAGATGTGACACCAGAGTTTTCAAAAACATCTGTTGGGTTTTTTGGTTCCCGTTTCGGTTATGGTTATCCAATGAATTTATAGGGATTCCAGTTTGGGTTAAAAAATAATAGCAATAATATAAGAAGCCGGACATACTTCCCACCATGGATACTCTTCGCTCTTCGGGTCAGATACTTTTGAAAAGTGTGTATCATTTTAATGAAACGATAAATCATTCCTTTAATAAGACGATTCTAAACAAAAGAAGTTAATGATATGAAGAACAATAATAGTCATCATTTTCAACATACTTACCAAGAGCATATGACCCGAAGAGCGAAGAATATCAGTCTTGCGAAGTATGTCCGGCTTTCTTGTCTATACTATAATTTTTTTTAAAATTACTTCAAAAATTGGCAAAACAACAAAAAATAAAATAAAATCACGAAATAACATCATATCTAACTAGTTGGGATAACCTGGGGGTGCAGCGCATGTTCACTCTGAGAACCTCAGCACTATCCTTAGTATATAGTGTAGCTGAATACTGCGCTCCCGTATGGATAATAAGTGTTCATTGCAAGCAAATTGACGCTAAACTAAATGCAACAATGAGAACAGTTACGGGTAAAGTAAGAAGCACCCAAATACAATGGCTTCCTGTTCTTTCAAATATTGGCCCTCCGGAAATCCATAGACAAATAACTATACAAATTATGATCAGTAAAATTAAAAGGAACGTTAACCTGCCTATCTATAATGACATCACCCAAATAAAAGCCTAAAATCTAGATGCCCTGTTTGGGAAATAGTCACAAACGATAACGACTTACAGACTGAATGGAAAAAGATATGGCTAGAGTCTAAGGTACATAATTCATCACTGGTTGGATATCCAACGATAAAAGTACCAGGATTCAACTTACCACGAGCCTTATGGACCACCCAAAAACGTATTTGAATCAACCAGGGGAAATGCAATTATTTATTACACAAGTGGGGTATGGTGGATTCTCCATCATGTAGATATGGGCAAAAGCAAACCATCAAACATATAGTCGAAAAAGCGGACATACTTCGCACGATGGATGTACTTCGCACGACGGGTAGTATTCTCTTGACGGGTGTATTAAATTTTAAAGAAACGATAAATCATTTCTTCAGTAAAACGATTCTGAACGAAGGAAGTTAATAATATAAGAAAAAAAAATGCAAAAATTCCGAGTGCCGGGCTGGAATCGAGCCTGGTGCTGT
>JAIPRM010004921.1:9228-21713 GCA_025469315.1 Stegophylla sp. TES_Ste_2020 | reverse complement strand
AGAGACTTGAAATTTTCACCAACCACTAAAAATATATACGAAAATATGTCATAAAAATTTCAAAAAGATTTGATCAATTTTGAGTTAAGTACGGCATTTTGAAAATTTCGGAAATATCTCACTTTTTTTTTATATAATTGTTAACATGTAGATGTAATAATTTACATAGGTAATTTTTGTTATTTTTTCAAAAATCCATTAATTGCATCAAGTGCGTCGCCATTTTTTTAGATTTAAATTAGGGTGTCACCGTACATAAAAGGTTGAGAACTGCTGCATTAGACTTTTATATTGTTAAATAAAATGTATGCATTTCTAATAGTTTTTTGAAATAATTCCTAAAAATATGAAAAATTTAAATATAGCCTATATCCCGGGTTAGGTGTTGAATAATATTGAAAACAAAACTGACCACCAATTAATCCATGTCTTGGTACACGCATATTCGTTTTCAGCATAAAAAGCAAATTTAGTTAAAAAAAAAAACATGAAATTTGGACGAAGGGTGAGGAAATATACCCTATATTTATTTCTGATTTCTGTTTGCGGAACATACAACTATAACACTATAGGACAGGGGTCGGCAACCCTTACCTCACAAAACCATATTGTTTGATGAGCTTAATTTGTGTGAACGACCTTTTATTTGGTCGTCAATATTTCATATAGGTACGTATTATAATTTAGGTATTTAGAAGAACAGTGATAATTTTATAATTCAAACTGTTTACAAAAAGAAATATCTCGATCTTAATGCGTATCTTTAAGAGCCACAGGTTGTCGACCCCTGCTATAGGATCATCAATTTATGTGACTTGTAATTTTTTTAAATCCATGTTTAATGTACATTTGCAATACAATATATATATATATATATATATATAATTGAGAACCCCTATTTTGAACAATATTTTAAAATTAATCCATAATATGTAGTAATTTTTTTTCAAGTAGGTAAATTTGAATTATCAACTTTGGTTAGGAAATTAATCAACTCACAGACTAAATGAGAGCAATTTCAAATTAAGAAAAGACTTTTTGTTAAATTTGAGTTTGAACACTTTAGAGTTTAAGTGGAATGAAGAAGCTAGTATTTTTACAATGATGTTAATTTTTATTTATTTATTTTTCTGTGAATAAGTTTTCGTATAGAAATCTTGAAGGAATAAAAGTTTCGACCAGAAATTTTATGAATCGAAATTTGGATATAGGTAGATGGTACTTTAGAGAACTCATTTTTTGAAATTCTCAAAAGTTTTCTAAAATTAGGGAAACATTAATAGTACCCAAAACCACGTTTAATATTTATTTATTTTATTTTTTTAATCCGAACTTAATGAACATTTAAGTAGAGATAGACAATAGATTATATGAAAAATATTTTGGAGAAAGAAATCGAGGAGCCAAGAATACCCATAGAGTGAAATATGTCATGTTTAAAAAGTAATATAAAGTATAGACAAGAAAGCCGGACATACTTCGCACCACAGATATTCTTCGCTCATCAGGTCAGATACTCGGTGGGCGAGTAGAATTTTAAAGAAATGATAAATCATTTCTACGATGAGATAATTCTAAATGACGGAAGTTAATAATATATGGAATAATAATAATCGTAATTTTCAACAAACCCACCAAAAAAAAATCTGACCCGAAGAGCGAAGAATATCCGTGGTGCGAAGTATGTCCGGCTTTTTTGTCTATATTCACTTAGTACTTTACTTTACTTTACTTTAATTTAGGTACTTTACTTTTTTGTTTAATAAATAAAGAAAAGGAAAAAATAATAAATGAAAAGAAGTGTTAGAAGAATGTCCAATTTTTTTCACATTTTCAAAATTTTCTTGTGTCAAAATGTTTTTCATATTATTGTCTATCTATGTTTAAATTTTCATAAAGTTTAGATCAAAAAATTATGGTTTCTGAGTTTTTTTTGTCAAATTTTGGGTAGTTCCCCCTACAAAAAATATGAAGAATGAGAGCAATTCAAAAAATGACCTTTTTAAAATACCAACTAAAGGCAAATTCAGTTTAAAAAAGTTTCTGATCGAAACTTTTGGACAAGTATATCTATACGAAAAAGTGTATATATAAAAAAAATAAAAAATAAATAAATATCATTGTAAAAACACTAGATTCTTCACTTCATTCAGGATCTAAAAAAAAATTATTTGTCAGTATTTTTTGTTTTAAACACTATAGTAACACTTCATTAGATTTGTATATGATGAAATTTCGATAATCGGTTTTAATCATATATAATATTTAGGTAGGTATAGTCGAGACCTCAAAAATATAACAGTGCTTATTTAATAATAAGCATTGTTATATTTTTCTATCTTTAATAATAATTCGTATTGTAGCATGTTTAGTTTCAAATAACATATTTTTTTTGTAGGTGTATTTTAACAAACATTTCTAAATTTAAATTTAAAAAATCATTATTTTATTCAAAATTCAGTCAAATTTTGCTTTGCAATAGAAGATGACTGATCATAATTACTTGAAAATAATCGATAAATTTAAAAAAAGGTTTCCATAAAATTGAAGTTGTATTAGGTACGCATTTGCAAAATATATTAGCTAAACAAGTTATAAGTACCCATCATAAACTATAAGGATTGAATATTGATGACAGCAAACAAAATTCAGTTATACCTATAGGGTGCATTCCGCTACACCTTTTAATTCTTTTTAGTTAGGCACCACTAACATTATGTGTTTACAGGAAAATATTTCTGACAATAATCGTAAAAAAAATTTAGTTAAATAAATAAACACGAGGTGTAGGTACCTATATGACAATATAAAATTACAAACCCCGTTACGAAGAATATCACAATAATAAATCTATAACTCTAATTTTAACTAATTTTTCGAAGCATTTTCGCCTTGAGTTATGGCGATGATTTGCACATTCAAGTCATAAACATTAAATAATTGGGTACACTACCTGTACTAGTTAAGAAGACGAAAAGTAACCGCTGCATTTTGCAGCCAAGCCGTGGTGCGAAGATCACCCCGTGCGGAAGAAATCACGTCAACTGTAGCTGTCGTTACAAAATTAACCACGGTTGTTTTTCGCGACACATTCAGCAGAGAATTTTAAATGGAAAAACAACGACAACACAACTGCACAACGCGCTGACAGAGAAGACGACACTGATCACGACGACGTGACACTTGTGACTGGAGAAAACTGAAAAATACGAAAGTTACCCGGCGGGTAAACCGGTCACCATCATTAACAGGAGTCATCGGCAGCTGCCAGCAGCAACAGGTGCGCCGCCCGGTTCACGGTGTCGAAGGAAGAAACTCTTTGGCGGTGGTGCGACCGCGTCTCGCTCTGTCGGACACTTTTGTGACTGTTGTATACAAGTCACCACCAGTGTCGGCAACTGATGTTGTAGCGCACAATTGGTCACCATGCGTATGGTAGCACGCAACGACTGATCTAGTTTATCCATCATGGCCGTCATGTCCCTATGCTTGTGTGCCGAGTGTGTTCCTCGTTAACAATATTGACAAAAAAAAAAAAAAAAAAAAAAACAAAAAACGATAATCGCGAACAAGTACGTATAAAATGTTCTTGACTATGCTGTCATCGCGTGTCCGATCGTAGTGCTACGTGCGTACTTTAAGTAATTTTGTGCTTGCCGATGGGACCAGACCGAGTGCCATGAAGCCGTACGATAAATCGAACGTAAGTAGCAGCAGTGGACACATCAACGGGCTAATACGTTTTTTTTATCAATGCCAAAATTTTCCACTTGGCCGTGTTCCTACTATGGTTTTGGCTACCGTGACAGGGGTTCACGGCGCCCTTATTGTCGATATGCCTTGCTTCCGCCGATTTTCACAAGTTTTTTCCCGCCCGTTTGCACCTCGCAATCACATGGTCTTGGCGGTTGCTGGTGATACGCGACCTATAACGTGTGCTCAATGACCATTGCTGATGTCCTTTATATGTTTTGACTGATTTATTTTTCTGTATCATTCTATAGTCGTTCATGCGAAGGGTCACCAAACGCGTATCCGAGATCATACCCGGAACGACATGGATGAACAAGTTCCTTGGTGAATCACAATCTATCGATGATCCCTCATCAACAAGTGAAAGTGACGATCAACCTCCTTTGAAAAAATTATGTACATCCAATAACTCATTTACTAACACAAATTTTAAACCATGTGTTGATTCTGATTCATCAATAAATCTTAATGACAACCATAAAAACTCCCGTAAGTAATAATATTTTATTTTACTTTTTACTGTTTTGATCTTTATTACACTTACATTTGAATAGATGTTAATATCCAATTACCTGAAGTAATATCTGCTGTTACCTGTGTACCGGGTACGAGTAGACAAAGTCCAAAATTCACAAGTCAATCAAATGCTTCCTTACAAGTGCATGAAAGAAGTAAGTATCTTCATTACTTTTATTGAGTTTTTTTTTTTTTTGAATAGCTCCATACCAACAGTACCTAATGTTAGTTAGGTATATGGCTTTTGTTTAAAATACCTATTATATTTTCATTTATTCATTCCCTTGCCATATTCTTGTAAATAAGTGTTATTATGATATCTTGTGATAAAAGCAATATTTTAATTAGGTAATATAGCGTGGAAAAAAGGTACTTTTTAGTTATTTAAGGGTACCTAATGTTAAATTGCACCTATCGATTTTTATAAAACATAATTTAACATTTGTTATCTTGACTAATTGTTTTATCTCTAGTATCAAAGATTTATCTGGATATAATATTTTTATGTGTTATAAATTTAAATACTATCATCTATAATCATTAATGCACAGCAGAATTTAATATAATGATATAGGGATGATGGTATAAGCCATCTTGGCCTATGCATTCTAGTCATTCTACCACAGTTTGTGGTCTACTAGCAATTATGGAATGTTAGACACTAATATACGGGATTTCTATCTATCATCTTCATTATCTGATGTCTATCATTCCCTGCTTTCTATAATTTGTGTTTATCATTTAACCTTCTAATTCATGTAAAGTGATTTTTCTAGAAAGTGACTATCCACAGACACTGGATAATTATAATTATAATGCGTCCATGGACATGTAGTGCACATATGCACAAAACTGTTTTATTATCATACCTATCATGTCTGGTTATCATTACTATTGTTATCATCATTCAATAAATATTAGACTCTGTCTCAGGTCCCGGATATTCTGTGAAATTTACAAGATTGCTTTTAGTCCCTGACAGTTTATTCATGAGACGTATGTGCAGAGCTTGGATAGCTATAATGGTCTGCATAAATCACTGTTCCACATTCATTTAGGTTGATAAGAGTATGGGTTAGTGACCACTACTGCAGGTCTTTGTTTCAATTTTGTCTTTAGCCACCTGATTTTTTTTTTCAAAATGTCCCCCACATCTCACAGTAAGTTGATTGTCAGGCCAAAATGTCCCTACAGTCTGTCCAGCGAGAGAACGCGCCGAAAATTGGTCCGTATTCACGCATCCCCGCGCGTACCCAGCCCGGTGTGCCACTACCACGACGACCCACCGACCGACGGTGAGCTCCGGCGACTGGCTGTACGTGTCCACGTATCCGAGATGGATCGATCGGCTAACTTCGGCAGGCCATGAGAGAGGGGAAAATGGGGCCTCGGCACTCGCTCGGTCGTCAGTCTACATGCGCAGAAGCGGCGCGTTCTCTCGCTGGACAGACCATACATTACACAAGCTGAGGGATATTTATGATTTGTTGAACCTTTAATCACGGTGGGCATTTGAAAATAATCCAAGTCCTAGGGCTTGTGTAAAATTGCTATGATAACCAGTATATACAGACACGGCTATAGAGCCTATAGATCTATAACTGAGAATACTGTATACAGCCGAGGGGGCCAAATTGTGGCTCACGAGCCGCATGCGGCTTGCTTCTGTTATGGTTGCGTGTGGCTCTTATTCTATTTTCGATAACAATAATAATCTTATTTAATAATATACCATTTCTTTTTGTTCATCACAATTTTAAATTTTAAACTATGGCTTTTAAGTGTAAAAAGTTTGAATTTGTATTAATAATAATAATAGTTATCAATAATATTTAACAATAATAGTTATCATTTTCAATACACCCACCAAGGTTATCTGACCCAAAGAGCGAAGAGTATGTGTCTGGCTTTCCTGTCTTCTACTCTTTACTTTTTTATCTAATAAATAAAGAATAATAATAATAAAAATATGAAAAAAAAGTGTTGGTAAAATATTCAAAAAAATTTTTCTACATTTTCAAAATTTTTCTCATATTATTGTCTATCTATGTTTAAATTTTCATAAAGTTTGGATCAAAAAATTATGGTTTCCTAGTCTTTTTTTTTTGTGTAATTTTTAGTAATAAAAAAAAAAAAAAATTGTAGAATTGAGAAATTCAAAAAATGATCTCTCTAAAGTACCTACTAGAGGCAAATTCACTTTCAAAAGTTCTTGGTTGAAACTTATGGACAAGTATTTCCATATGAAAGAGTACAGAAAAAAAACATTGTAAAAACACTAGCTTCTTCACTTCTTCTAAAATACAGTGTGGATAATAAATAATAAGTTTAAGGTAGATTATTATAGGTACACCTTGGGCAATACTCAGTGGTGGAAAAGGGAGAGGGGAAAACTGGAATTGATCCCCAGGCGTAAAATTTTAAGCCTCAATTTGTGGTTACACATTCAGTAAATAAATAATTGAAATACAGTGATTGGTGATTAACGTTATTGATATTTTATTAATGTTTCCTATTTTTTGTGTTAGTTGATAAAAGTTATGAGTTATTTTTATTTCACATAAATTGTTTATAATAAATGCATTACATTTCATCTTTTTATATTTTATATAATCGACAAATGCTGTATCATTTCTAGGATAGAAAAAATACTGGCAGATTAATTTCGCTATTCTATCTAACAACAGATTTACTAATTATATTTTTATTTTAACTATCATAAATTTTTTAAATATTGGTGTATTTGACCACTTTTCCACTTCCTATTTTGTTTATGCATTAATAAGTTGTTATAAGGTGGATTTAATGTTATTTAAATTTCCTTCAGCTACTTTTGTTTATTTTTGTTGTGCCATATATAACATGAATTAATTTATAAGTTAGAAATAAGTATTAGACATATGTTTTAATATTATTATTTTTTATTTTATGAAGGTTCTTTTAATAAAAGAAAGTCTGATGTGGCAGATTTATCGAATATTAATAGAGAAACTCCAAAATCAATAGCTTTTAATTTTGCTTCATCAACACCTGCATTAACAAATGAGCAACCTGTTGCTACAAATAGTAAGTATTTTAATTCATATTAAAAATGTTCTATATATTTTAAATGAAGAGTATATTTTGCTCAATAAACTATATATTGAAATTTTGAAAATCTAAACAAAATGTAACAATGATTGTTATCGGACATTTAAAATAACATGCATAATTATAATAAGTTATAGCTATGTCAAAAAACAGCAGTTAAAAAATATGTAGTAGATTTAAAAATATATTCTTCATTTATATAAAATAAATAAATAATTCAATAAAAATGAAAAACATAAATATTATAATCTAAGTCTAAATTTTTTAACCACTGGCATCTTCGCTAGCTTTATGGAGATCATTAATTTTTTTTCCATAGCTTTTATGTTGGCATTTTTCCACTTTATGTCTGTATGTAACTTTGATGACTAATTTACCACTAATACAGAATGCTAAAATCTACCATCCCCCATTTTCGCCACAATATATATATATATATATTTACATATGTGATTATATTTTACTGGAGAGTTTCCTTCCTGAAGCAAACTTTGTAGAAGCAAGCCCACTTAAAATCACCGAATAGTACACTATTAAAACAAGTGCTAGATGGGAAAATAAAATATTTTCATCATATAAATACATTTTGTAATCTCAATAAATTGCCAAAAAAAATTTACATAAAAAACAAAGCATCTTTTTAAATTAAATTGTAGGTCTGTTCTGATAAAATGGATGTTTTTACTAAGGAGTTTTAGATTACTTACTGTAATACATGATTAACTTATAGAAATACTTCATCAATGTTATGATAAATTATGAATTTTGAAGTTAAAAAATTGTATGAAGTTATATATCTAAAATTTTATTTTAAAATATATAATTGACTTTTGTAAAATGATGTCCTCTTCTTAGCTTAATGAGAACTTTGCTTTAATTAAGGTACCTTATGCTAAATATACTTCTCAATTTTTTTCAGGTTTAAAAAGGTCATTAGTTTCAAGTAGATTGTCAACTAATGAATTTTTAACACCAAATTCATCAAAACTGATAAAGCCAAGTAAGATAATTAATGATATATTTATTTATTTATTTAATAAAGTTAATGTCTTGAGGCTTTTCCAAACAATAATTTGACAATATAATAACAAAACACTTACTTAAGTAAAAATACATTTAAAAAAAAGGCCGGACAGACTTTGCACCATAGATATACTTTGCTTTTTGAGTGGGATTTCCTTGATGAGTGTACTAAATTTTAAAGAAATGATAAATCATTTCTTCAATAATATGATTCTGAGCTGAGGTTCAATGATTATACAATAACCACATAACAATAATTATTAAGTTACCATGGTTAAATAATTATCATGATTACCACTATTTCCGTGGTTTTTATGATTATCATGATTGCTATGGTTACCATGATTGCAGGATATGTATGGTGGAGAAGGGGTTAAAGAGCAAGAGGTTAGTCTTGGGTAGGGGGTCAAGATCTGAGTCAAGGTCGTGGTCGGGTTGGGGGTTCAACAATGGTGTGAAGTGTAAACCCTTGATCGATGCTATATTTATACGTATATTTTTATACGCTAAAGTGTTAACAGAACAGGAAAAAAAGGTAAACTTCATTGTAAACTCAAGCTTCTTTACTCCACTCCAAAAAACCATGACTGGAGCTGAATAGTAGGGAACTTCATATCGAGCATTAAGCTTTGGTATTCAGAAATTAATAAAGGCCATAAGGACCTGTGAATCAACAATATTAAGAAATTTTGTGTTGAATTTGTGAAATTCAAGATTTTGAACATTGTCTTTTATCATTTTAAAAATGATAAAAGACATATGTGCACCAATATATACATTATTATGCCAATGATAGAATGTATATGTACTACCTCTGTAGCACTAAAAGGATTAACTAAATTTTTAATTGTTATCAATTTGTTATAAAAGTAAAATTATGTCCAATCAGATCGCTTATTACTCTTAAATCATAATGATTTATTGCTGTAAGTAGTTTTTAGATTCTGAGTGTAGTGAAGAAATAAGTGTTTTTGTTATGATGTTTATTTTTTCTGTATTATTTTTTTCATATAGAAATACTTATCTAGATGGTACTGTTAAAATTTTCAGTAGTTTTCCAAATTTTGACAAAAATGCTATTTAAATATGTTTTTTAATCCAAAATTTATGAAGTATAATAAAATTATAATGAATAATTTACATAAACAATACTATGAAAAATATTTTGGCGAAAGAAAATTTACACTTTTTCATCAAATGTTTTTTTCTGTTCTCAATATTTTTCGCCTGATTTTTAAATAGAAAAATTTTAAAAATTATCTTTTATAAACTGTAGTTCCAAAACAATTGTTTTATTCAAGAAATGATTTATCGTTTCTTTCAAATTTAACACACTGATTATATACCATCCAAGAAGTGAAGAATGTCTATGGTGGTCTAGGATGTCTTACCTTCAAATTGAATTTTAAAAGATTATTTTAGCTCTATCCTAATGAGTTAAATATTTATCAATGTCCCATTTGAAACTATTTTATTAATGAAGTCATACATTAGAGATTAAGTTATTTGATAATTTTCTAATAATTTTTTTTATTTTGTTTTTTTAGGAGACAGCGAATCTCAGTCTTTATTAAAATTACGTGAAACAACATCAAAACATTTATCTTCACCTTCTTTTAGATGGGATACATTTGTGAATTATGGGGAAGTAAGTAATTTGTTTTACACATATACGTGATGCTTCCTTCCTCTAGAGAAAAAACTCATTTATTGACCATTTCACATTTTTCCATACTAACTACTGACATGACCAACCAAAACCATATAATCAGTATTGACACAAATATTTACAGCTCATGCACTTAACTGTAGAATGCTATCTACTAGCAATTGCTGACAACGCTTGCATAAATGCTCTATTATACAATTTATATCTTTATTGATTGTCAATGATTCATGATGATTAATAAAGATTAGAACTCACTTTCTCTGTATGCCATAATATGTGTTCATTTAATCTATGAACTGAACTCATGTAAACCGAAATGTTCTCTCTACGTTTCACAGCAAGTTGAGAGATATTTTTGATTTTATCCCAAATACCAATTAATGGATAGTTGATCTTATGAAAATAGATTATTGTTGCTTTTAGTATATTTCTAAGGACATTAATTGTCTGACGGCTGATGCAATAATCGAGTATTAAATGTTAAAACTCGGCTCGACATGAAAAAATTATAAAAACAAAAAACATTGCTCGCTCAATACTATCAAATAACTGTTGTTATTTGTTAAACATATCTAACCAACAGTAGTAACTGTATATTATCTAAAGTTCCACTCAGAATCATTTTATTGAAGAATTGATTTATCGTTCTTTAAAATTCAATACACCCACCAAGAGAAGCTAAGAATATCCGTGGTGCGAAGGATTTCCGACTTTTTTGTCTATACTTTACTTTTTTTTTACACTTTCTCATCAAAAAATTGTTTTTTCTTGTTCTCAGTTAATAGTGTGATTTAAAATACGCTGAGTAATTTTTGTTGTAATTATAAATAACTTTATAGTTTGTAAGTAAAATTGTTTTGTTCATACTGAAGCTTTGCTCAGAATTGTCGAAGAAATGATCTTTTCTTTAAAATTGAACACACCCACCAAGTCCCGCTCGAGGAGGGAATAACCACTGGTCTAAATATTACTGTTGATTTGTAAAACATACTTGAGTCTGTAGTGCATTTGCCTTAGAATGTAGAATGAATACAAAAAGATAACCATAATGCATATGTATGACATTTCCCATCAGAGTGACTGAAAAGAGGAAATGTGACCTTAGGATTTTCACTGATTTCAGTAAAATGAATTAAACGAGTTCATTTGCTTGTGGTTGGAAGTGAAGTATACCTTATTAATTTAATAGTGTTTAGGAATACATATATAACTGATAAGAATTAATTAGAATATACAATGATTTCATTTTGAAATTTAATACATGTTTTCCTACTGATCCTATTTAATATTTTATATAATTTCAGTTATCAGAAAGACAAAAATTATTTGCCCAGAAGTCACCTTTAAACTGTTCTCGAGTTATGTATGGTGGGAATTCTGCACATTCAAATTTATCAAAAATTCTAGGCAATACTCCACCAATTCATACAAAAACAGTAATTCCAATATCTCCTACTAACAATAGTGAAATTAGAACGACTTCATCAATTTTGCTAAATCATATTTCTACAAAGGTAAGTAATAATATTTTATGTACCTATGATAAAATTTAATTTTAAATTTATTGTTTTCAATTTGATGGGCATGTAATGAGGAATAATTGTTATTACTCATTTTAAATTGAATGTGAACGTATAAACATGGTATTTTTACATTTTTTCAGGATAAAGAGATTGAAGAAAACAAATTTATTATTCAGTCTAAAGTGCATCAAAAACATAAAGCGGATCAAAAACCTGTACCACTTGTTGTAGAAACAACAATGAAACTTGTGGAAACGATACCAGAAAAATCTGACGAAAATTTGTAAGTAAATCATTAAGTTTAATTAAATTAATTGTGATCTTGATTAATCCGTTTTAATATTTATATAATTGAATTACATAGTTTTGGGTTCATTCTACCTCAAGTAAAGGTGTTGAAATTTTCAAATTTACAAAGAGACTAAAAATATCTGTTTTAAAATTAATTTTTATTGTATTACTCAGTCAAACATTATTGTCAATATTAATCATCAGGGGATTTAGCGAATTTAGATGTTGATTTGAATATAAGTATAGTTCAATTCCTTATCAATATATATATATTATTAATTTAAAATTTTTAAAAGTTCTATTTATTAATTTATTTTTGAGAATTAATTTGTCATAAATGTACCCACATAAAATAACTTTAGGTCATCTTCATTATTTTGTAGATAGCTTATGAATATATTATAATATATTCATAAGCTATCTACAAAATAACACAGCAGTGGCAGCATGATAATGAAAAACCAGGGGTTCTCAATCTTGAATGTTATTACCAAAAATGTATCAATAAACCAACATTTGTCATAAAACACTTAAAACTGATTATACGTTATTAATTTAAAATCAAATATTTTTTTATTTTAAAATAAAAAGTAGAAATTATATTAATTTATAATAATAAT
>JAIPRM010004920.1:0-21716 GCA_025469315.1 Stegophylla sp. TES_Ste_2020 | reverse complement strand
AAAATTTAAACATAGATAGGAAATTCTATAAAAAAGATTCTGGCGCAAGAAAATTTTGAAAATGTGAAAAAAAATTTTGGACATTTTTTGAAAATTTTTTTTTTTTTTTTGTTAGCTTCCTTCGTTTAGAATCGTTTTACTGAAGAAATGATTCATCGTTTCTTTAAAATTTAATACGCCCGTCAAGAGAATACCACCCGTCGTGCGAAGTACACCCATCGTGCGAAGAATGTCCGGCTCTTTTGCATTTAAAACCTCATAAAATTTATTCTTAATCCATTGTCATTTTTTTTTTTTCAAAGGATTTTCACATTTTCTTATTTGTAAAATTTATATATTTATGTATAATATATTTTCAAAATTTTTCAAACGATTTATAGTTTTTCAAAACTCAACACACCCATTAAGAGTATTCCATCCTATAAGTAGTATAAGTGAAGAACACCCTTAGTACGAAATATGTATTCTCATTTTATTATACTCAGTCGATTAATCTTAAAGATAAATGATTTGTTTCCTAATCCACTTATTTCCACACAAGTCATCGATTCGAAATGCACTTTTAATATGTTTACATTAGGTTCACCAAAATATCTATTCGAAATAGTGTCTTCTTTTCTCACGGTACATGTACCTGTTGCAATTGCGGCACGTCTCGTCGAAGTTAGTGATCTGACAACACAAAAGGATTTTACCCATGGATCATTGATCATAATATTATCATTGTGCGCAAATATGTCCAATACGTTTAATCATTATTTTTACTCGCGAAACACCCTGTGTACACTCTAACAATACATAATAACATTAGTGGCTACACCGTCGTCCGTCCGCGCAAACACTTGCCAACTTCATTTCCTAGCCGAGTCTGACGACTACATCAATCGTACGGGACATAATATTATGTAATTTATCATCTCAACATTTGCGCGCTCAGATTAGTGTATTTTTATACGTACTTGACAATAATTATGTTCGGCCAAATAATCCTAGCCGCAGTGGGGGGGGGGATTGGTCAAATCCTGCAATTTCTTTTATCCTAAAACGATGTGCACCGAAATAATACTGATTAATACTTCCGAGCTATTTTCGTTTCGTCCTTATTGTATATGCGCGGTCTGTTGTAACCTATAGGTCACGTTCTCGGGTTCTAGAATAATTGGGTCACGTTTAACTCGTTGGTTAAATTAATAATAAAAATATTGTCAATATTTATTACAATGTAGACATCATAATTTATTTTGTAACTTAATCTATCATCATCGTTGTGCATAATATTATATATCGTATTTTATGTCCAATATAAATTTTGATATATTATCATAAACCAGGGAGGTTTTAAAAACACGCATAACAACAACGCCATACGCTATTTTGATTTGAAAACGTATTGTCTTCCTGTTTTTATTATTACCGATACGAATCGTCAGAAATCGTGTACTCGGTCAGCAAAGTGGGTCATCGTTAAAAATAAATGGTTTTTCATTTGTTTTTTTTTTTTCTACAAGACTCTACAAACACACCGCAGGTCGCACACGCAGAGTTAAGTTAGTGTATTCGTACGTTCGCGCGTCGAGCGAATATATTATTATTTTATGGATCGTCTCGCAAAGGCGGTGTAGAAAATTTTTTTCTTCCCGCCAAACAGATATATTCGCATTGGTACGAACAACGGCATTTCGTGTACATACGCTTTATGAATAAAAAAAAAAAAAAAATACCATAAATTCAACTCCATGACGAAAAAAAGTTTGCTTATCGTCGAGCTCATCATCCCCTTATCGTTTCGTTCGAACGTGAATATAATAATAATACGAATATCTGTCGATATTGCACACGAAACGCGTTTATCATTTTCGCGTTTCAATTATTATTGCCTTTATGCTTGTCCAGTCTCGCGGTTATTATTTATACTTTTTCGCAGCATACACATGTAGACGGGACGTGCTCGCGGGGTGCTTCGCATCCTGTAAACACACGCACAGAATATTGTTTTCGTTCTAGTTTTCTATATAACGCAGACAGCCGGTATCTCGTTCCAAAGTTTATTGTTGTGGAATTGTTTCCCGATGACAAGTGCTGTGGTGGGATCCCGCAGTGCTGTTAACTATAATTGCCTCCAGTTGTATATAATATATACAACAGCTAAACCGTAGGGCTTTTAAGGGATGCGTTCTATAGGGATTTTAATTCTGTTGTTGAATTCGTGTTATATATATATATATATACATATTATATAATTTGCGCCCCGGGGGAACCGCAGTATGTTATAGGGACGATTGCTCTGCAACGTTCCCAATCGGAACGAATACACAGTATAGGTATATGTTCATAGGCGTAAACTGGGAGGGACAAGAGGAGGCAACTGCCCCCTCACTTAAAGTTATACTGGACAATGCCCCCCTTTGATATTTTGTAAAATTATTAAATAGACGTTTTGAATTTTTGAGAAAAGTATAAAATGTTAAAAGATAAACGTGAAAAGGATTAAAATATAAACATAAAAAAAATAATTCACTATCTAGTTAATTTTTTGTTGATTATGATTTATTTAACTATCTTACTACTGTAGTCATTGGACCCTCTCCCCCCCCCTGAAAAAAAGTTGAAAATACGTTACTGAACTGGACTTAATAAATATAAACTACATTGGTTACCTACAAAAAATCAAGTTTTCCCCCCAATTAAACTACTCGATTTAAGCCCATGGGTATGTTAATATATTACAATATACTAGTAGATTATCATTATGTGACTTAAAAATGTTCTGTTATGTTAAGTATGTTATATTATTATGATTTGGCGGTTGGAAAAATCGCAGAGCTTTGAGGAATTTAAAACAAATCATGTTTTTTTTTTTTTTTTTTTTGATTCGCGTGGGTGTGCGTACATTTCTAATGCATTTATAAATTACGTAGGAAATATTATGTGTGTGTGTGTGTGTGTGTGTGAAAAAATCCCGTTGCGGATACAGTTTTCACCGGAATATCTATCAGAGTGCATAATTAATGCGGCGGCAGTAATGAGAAAAACGGGGGAAAAAAAACACCTCGTTTCGCATTGCAGGCAATCGACATAATAATACCAATATTATACATTATACTTATATATATATATATATACTAGTGTGTATAATATTATACACATGTACACGTGCATTCGAATTATTATTATTTTTTTTTTCATTTTGTTTTGTTTTCGTTCTCATATCTACCTATATAATACATTTTATCGCGGGACATTATTTCGTCGTACATTACTAGATGCATATATATATATATATATATATATTTTGAAGTTCACTCGAAAATTATTATGACGTGTTTCCGCCGCCGTTCCTGTACGTCACAACGTACACTTGTACATTTTCGGACCAATAATATAAATCTCAATATCGCGGTATTATAGTATAATAATTATTGAGTGAGTGGGGGGCGCTAATGGTTCGGTACGTTTTTCACGTATTTATCAATATTATAAAATACACAAATCAAAATATCTGGTTTATAATACATCAGCGAGCTTTCGAAACGAGGTGGGTAGGTTCCAAGTAGTAGTTATGAGGTTTGGGTTGAAAAAAAAAGAAAATTATACAAATTCTAACTTATAAACGCTTATAAAAATAATTTATTTACGATATTTTATCCATATTCAATTTCCAGTGCATTGCACCATAAATTTAAAATTTTATTTGAAAAAAACTCAAAAAAGAAAAAATTTATTTTCAAAATTATGTATTTATAAGAAATTATTTTTTCAGTTTGTATTAATCTGTTGTTGATAACGATCGATTTAGAAAAATTACCCGTTTTACAGTTTTTACACAAATTCGAGGTCACTTTTCCTTGTTTGTCAAATAACTGTTGAGAATTTTGAAAAAAGATATTTTTAAGGTACTATATTTAAATTTTCAACTGTGTTTTCAGAAGAATCAGAGTGTTTGCAGAAAAATAAAAATCATTATAAAATTAATAACTTCTTCTCTTTACTCATAAAATCAAAATGTAAAGTAAAAATCCAACTCTATTATTCTGTATCTCATACAAAACATGCATATCTAACACAACAACTGAATATTATGAAAATTAAACAATGAATATGAGTCAAAAAAATAAAATTTTATTAATGTTTCAGATATTACATATAGAGTAAGTAAAATTTTCATTTCAATAACTAAGTTCATATATATATATATAACATAATATAGAATATTATATTGTATCAATTTATAAATTTCATTAACAAAAATATATACTCCAAAATCTCTAATAAAAAATCTAATCATCTGATTATCCTAAACTGTGGTCAGTAAGTACTAATTAATAGAAAATGTAATTCCACGACAGAATAAAATATGAAACTATTGCAATTAACTAATAAAAAATCATCCCTAAAAATAAAAAAAAAAATGTTAAAAGAAAAGGATAATAATAATTACAACATTTTGGTTTCAAACGAATTTGTCAATACGCACCCAGGGATTCCGCACATTTCAATGCGCCGCTTTGGTACCGCGCCACTGGAGCTACAGGCGCGGTAATTAATTTCAAAACGATTGAATACCAGTCGTTGTGCGTTTTGTGTACACGGATAGGTAGTACAATAATAATGATATTGAGTATACATCGTGTGCGTGTGTGAGCGCGCATGTGTATTATAATATATACAGTGCATACTTTCATGGTTTCGTTTCAATAAATACCACCGATGCACATACGTATATTATTACAATATTAACATGCATATTAATATGTGTCTGTATCGGATACACGTAAAGCATGCGGATATTACATTTTTGACTTAATCAATTTTGCGTTCGGTTTTGAAATAATAGTAAAAAGAACCCTTTGTGCAGCGAACACATACGTGTATAATAATATCAATACCAGTGGCAGGTCATTTGCATCACGGGATATTATTTCATAGCGCGACGGCGTCTTTTGATGTTTTCAAATCGCATCTGACAGTCAAATTTCGTTGTTACTCTGTGTACTGCTGTCATTTAAAGTTTATACATTAATGCACTGTGAAGTTCACAACATCAAATAGACCCCGAGAGCGATTCGAATAACGTATGTGTTTTCCTATTTTTTTTATTTTTTTCAAACAATAAAAACAGCATAATATTTTATTTTTTGACTTTTTTCCAAACACGTTTCGAATAAAAAGACACAGCTGCGTCGAGTAATATTATACTCGAACAAACACACGTACGAAATTTTACAATAACCATTGCCGGTCGTATATATATATATATGTAATCAAATTAAACAAATTTTGCTTTTTATTGGCGCTCTTGACTCCGTCACGACTTTAAATCAAAAATAACAGTTAATATTTTGACTTTAATAATATTCATCGTTGTAGTATATTATATAAGTACAACTATATTTTTGCGTTTGTCTACTGCGACGACGGTTTGATATTACTAAACGATAACATCGCACGGATTTATTACAATTTTTTAATTTTCGTTTTGCATATGCTTGGATCATTTAAATATTGATCATTACTCTTACATACGCATACTTCTTTTAACAACACATCTTATCTCTGCTATTTATTTCTATATAAATTTTTCAGAATTTTTATAACTCTGCCTGCAATCCCTGTCTAAAACGACCACATGGTCTGACATGTTTTCGGAACAGTTTATTCTCGTTGCTTTGCATTCGGTTATTTATAAAGGATTTAAACGGCCACATCGCAAAGAAGTTAAGTGTTGTACTACAATTTTGTCTCCTTCTGCAGTGAATCCAAGGAAAATATTATATTTTTTACTCCGAGTAAAGGTGGACATGACATTTTGAAATTTTGATGAACGGGTCCGGGTTGATGGGTTTCGACGGACTCGAATTCGAGTATGTAGAATTAAAAAAAAAAAAAAAAACCAGCTACGTCGACGTACATCGTACAAGTAACGGAAGTAACGGCCTCTTAAGTGTGGGAAGGTCTTAAGGCGGCCACGTATTTCGTCACCACGTCAAGTCATGCTCATCCGCGTCTATTATTTTCTTCTCATTTCGGTCCACAACACATTCTCTGAGTCGAATCCTTTGACATCATAGGCCCCTCCTATATAATATTATAACTATTGTATACTAATCCTGCGGCTAGGATACTTTTTGGTACTAACGTGGCATAAAAAATATTATTTTAATTTCG
Source organism: Stegophylla sp. TES_Ste_2020 (assembly GCA_025469315.1). Taxonomy (NCBI): domain Eukaryota; kingdom Metazoa; phylum Arthropoda; class Insecta; order Hemiptera; family Aphididae; genus Stegophylla; species Stegophylla sp. TES_Ste_2020. The sequence continues at coordinate 15,551 of JAIPRM010004920.1, read as the reverse complement.
ATTTTATCCTCCATGCGTGTAAGCAATTTTTCCGATCAATTTTTATTTGTTTGTTATTTTCACTAGTAGCTCAAATTATAGCCATCAAACACGTATAAATAGGATTTTATTCGTTGTCAAATCCAAACTCAACTTATAACTATACATACTATTACACGTTAATATAAATAATACATAGTTTTTACCGATTTTTTTTTTTTTTTTTTTAAGTGAATAAAAAATTTCGAATCGTATTTTGCGTCACCGAAATTGTGTGTGCGTGTGTCGGGGCGTAATTTTTAACCTCGGTCGTTTCTTTTGCCGGTGCTATATTACAACGTTTTAGCGGACGCGGCAAACACACGCGCGCGCGTGTAACGGTACTCTTCGCCGCGCGGTCTTTGGCCGTATGTGTGGAGGCGGCGGCGGTCAGCTGTTGCAAACAATATAATACGTATAATATTAATAATAATCGGGTACCGCGCGCGTCGTCCGCGCCCGCAGCCGACGACGGTCTCGCTCGCGTACGCCGCCGACGCGCGCACAGTGTACCGTTACACGCGCGTTGCCGTACCTGCCGCAGTCACACTGCCGCCCGCCGCGCCGCATGTTTTAGCCGCGCGCGCGCGCGGTTTTTTTGTCGTCCGACATGACGTGCATACATGACACACATACGTTACGCGCGCACTGTGCACACACACGGCGACGATAATAATAATAATAATAATAATAATAATAATAACAATAATGTCGCTGCGGCCGTGTGCCGCCGACCTATCCTAACCTAACCCTTTGTGTATGCGGGCGGACCGCGAAGGAGCGGAGCGAGTGGCGGGAGACGACGTGACGGCCGAGCGCGCGCGTGTGCATGCGTGTATGCGTAGCGATACGGTGCAACGCGATCGCGCGCGTGCGCTCGTGGTGCAGTGATGCTCTAACGACGACGACAAGCGAGTACGCGGCGGCGAAAGGTCAAAAAGGTCGCAGCGGGGAAGGTGCGCGTGCGTGACGATCAGCCCCCTCCCCTCATACGCGCTCACGGATCCCTCCTCCCACGATAGTATAAGTCCGACGCAGCCACTGCCGCCGGCGCCGGATCTTACGCACTTAAATATAGTTGTAGTTCCGCGGTCGCGGTCATAATAATAAAATGTCATAATGACACGAATGCAGTTGCAGTTTAGCACAAAGACAAAAGAACACTAAAATTTTTTTTCGGAAAATGTAATATTTGATGAATTTTAGTAATTTTTCTCTCGAGCTTTCCGTTATTTCGTCTGAAATAAGTTCATATAAAATAATTTATCTTTATAAAAGTACCGAAGTATTTATAGCGCTTACAATAAAAATTAATATACTGTCGCTTATGCTTCCCAACTATGTCACAACATTTACATTGTCAACAAATTTAACTCCTGACGTTCATTTAAAAATCAGCTATTTCCATATGATATAGTCACTCATAGTATTTTATCGTTGACAGAGGCAATTTTTCTGAGTTTTTTTTTTATTATCAAAAGGTCATTTTGGCCGCAAGTGTCGCTTACTCCCTTTTCCCCATTACGACTCGATTTATACCGCGTGCACACGACAATAGCAATATACGTGACGTTCCCCCTCCCCCCACCGGGAGTTGTGGGTGTATTTATTACCGCACGTGTGTACCGCCGAATGATTACACCACGTCGTCCGTCGAGTCGGCGGTACGTGTATGCAATCCCTTGTGTCGTTCTATTGTATAAACGCGCGAGAGGAAATTAACTTCGTTCACTCGTATAAAAATAATACAGTTTCGACGTGTGAATAAGCGGCGTTACGTGTGTGCGTCGATTTTGAGGCGTCTTAGAGCGTGGTTATTAGGGCTAGGGACTTATAGCTCTAAAGAAACTTAAAATATGCATGCATTTATGCCCTAAAAATGTACCAAATATTCTGTAAAATTTACGATATATGCTCTATAAATATGCAAAAATGCTAAAATAATCTCTTATAAAACATTAGTTTTACTCTAAAAACTCAGAATATTTCGAAATTGAATTGTATAATATATTAATATATTATTATTTATAATTTTTTTTTTAAGCTTACATTTAAACAAATAGAATATCAGATAATATATTTTAATCTCTTCAGTTATTCGGGGAAAAATTTTCCCGATATCAAGAAAACTCAAATTAAATATTGAAAAATATGTGAAATATGCACTTATACCGAAAAAAATACGGAAAATATGAAAATTAAATAAAACTGCACACAACTCCTGGTGGTGTTATGAAACTCATTTCTGTATTATTTAGCTTAGTTTTAAATTGAATTTTTGAGAAACATGCTAACTCCCATAACAAGTCCTCAGCCGTAGTGGTGACGATTAAATTCAATAATATTACACGCTATTATAATATTTTTATTATTACTTTACCGCCATGTTATAAAACGATGGTGTCAATCGCGTGCGCGTCTTGAATGAATAATGAAACCATTTGTGACGACGACGACGACGACGACGACGACGTTGATGGTCGGGGAGGGACCGTGGGCCGTAGTAGAACCGGTGACAATAGAAAAAGGAAGAAGAAGACGGGACGGGATATAAATCAAATCGGCAGGAGTTTATGGGGCGGGGACTTTTTTTTTTTTTTTAAATTATAGCCCATTAGGCTGCCCAGGTATGTCACACTACAAGCGACGACGCCTTTGGTCGAAAAACGCCGGTTCGATCGTCTCGTCTACCTGCTGCTGCACGCGTCCCGTCCCGTGTGTCGTGTAAACGTCTTCGTACTACAAATGTTTATCCGTATACGCGATAAAGGATTTCTCACGTACCTACCTATAATATTTTACTATTGTCATTATTATAACCCAAGGGATCGTATTCACACCGCAACGGTCTTCCGCGTCCGCCGCCCGGTCCCTGCTGTGCCCGATGGTGTTATTTTATGACGTGTACTTATATATCTTTGGTCTTGATTTTATACCTCGTTATACCGTTCATCGCCGTACAATGTGACGCAACGACTATATACAAACGCACACAGTGAGGTTGTAAATCGTTCCGGGTAGGATATTCGTCGGTGTAGCAAGTAAAGGGTTATTACCCCCCCCCAGCCCCAAAACGCGGCTTCTCACGCGAAACAATCGATACGAGAAAAAAAAATGTCCGTTTGGATGTGAAAAAAAAAAACAATTTTTTCCCTTCGCCGGTCGATATAAGATTTGATCCTTTTATTGAAAACTTATTTCTTACACACAGACCCATATACTACACTACACTTAACGTGCGTGTCATGTGTCGTGACGCGTATATTTACATATTATATTATGTCCTTATAACATTATTATGTGTACATTTGTACCATACGGGAGGGGGGGGCGTATGATAATCATAATAACATGTCCGAAAACGACAACGGACACGCATAATAATAACGGTTGACACGGGAAAGGTATTAAGTCCTAAAAAACAAAAATTTTACAGGAAAAGGAAAAAACCATGCCAAAAAACATGATGTGGACTAACGACTTGTGCCACCTTGTGTTCAACGCGATTCCTAATAGACACGGAAATTGAGTTAGTGCTTTTACCATTGGCATTTTTGTATTTACCAAGTTTTCCACGAAAAATCGAAAAATTGATTTTTATTGACTCAGTACCTTTTCCAAATGCCTCATTTATGTACATTTTGAGGCCGGTTAAAATTTTGAATTCGCCGTGATCGACAAAAAATATAAAAAAAAGTCCACGTTCTGAAATTACTATAAATAATAATTATTATTATTCGATGTTACGCCTGCAGCAATAATAATTACGGTCTGTTGCCGCCTTTTCTGCGACCACACTGTGTGCAAAAAAAAAAAAAATAGAACCAAATTTGTATAATAATAATACACGTGTTCAGTGTTTTTTTTTTTTGTGACAAAAAAATGTTTTTTATTACACATCATTTGTCATCAATTGTCCAATTGAAATCCAACTAACGGAATAAGGCGATAAAATATTTTATGAAACCATATTGGAAATCGGTGTGAAGAGTTTACGTTTGAAAATTTGATAATGTAACTTGTAACTATAATATTTAATTTCGAAAAAGTGGATCTCGGTGGTATGTCATGTACATTTCACGACAATTATTAACGCTTCACTTCATCGATCGGACTGATGAGAGAAAGATCTATAGGTCTTACAATTTATGGTATAATAATAGGCGCAATTAGAGGGGAGCTGAAGGGGCTTTACTTCAAAACTACTCAAAGCCTCCCCCCAATTTTTTTTTTTAAGAATAAGTATAATGTTTTTTTGGGGAGCTAAATCAATCAAATTAACATATTACCACCCCCAAAAATGTTTTCCAAGTTGCGTTAATGGGTATAATATTATTGCTGGTGTGCAGGTTGGGTTCAGCTTAAGATTTTGCGTCACCCCTTACTTCCTTAGAAGTATGCTAAGGATGGTGGTGGTGTTATGAGGGTTGACGGTCCTGAAGCGCCATACTGATGACAAAGTATGATAGACGGTCGCTCGGAAAAACGAACGGGACCGGATCATAATCGGATAATAATAAAACGAATAATTGTTATTATAATAATTATTATTGCTATTAATCACTCGCAGTCGTCACCGTCTTGCATACGCCGCGCTGCCGTGGCTGCCGACCCGCGCTTTTTTTTTTTCATACCATTCGCGGTCACCGCCGCGCTTTCACTTTACCTCCCGCTCCACGTGCGCATAAAACGCCTCTCTGTTTCTCAAGCTCTCAGTAGCGCGAGTGCGCACGCGCGTGTTACCACTCCCCTCTCCCGGTCACCACACACGGGTACACGGGGACCCGTATTATACAGGGTGGCAGAAAACATTGCAAATCCATAATATTATGATATTCCTAATCAGTACCTACATCAAATAAGGACATTTACCTTTTTTTATTTTTTTTTTATAGTACTGCTGGTGTTAAATCATTTATATATATATATATATAAAAAAAAAATTATCAATAGTTAAAACGATAATCAATAACTATTATCTCTACTAAATTTCATGCAGAATTCTCATACAGTTTAATGTAAGAAATCATTTTACTATTTTGGCACTACAGTGATGCTTGGTTAGTTGGTGTTGTAGCATTGGTGTAGCTGATCATAAATGAATAAATAATAAATTGTTAATACATAAAATCCGTGTTTTAATATTAAAATAATGTTTTTTGCAAAAATCTACCCTAAAAATATGTGTCCCACTGTTTTTTTTTTTCATTTTCAGCATCACCAAGCACCATAATGGTGCCTAAATGGTGAAAAATCGTGAAAATGATTTAGTATATCGAATTGTATGAGACTTTTGTTTACACTTAGTGTTTTAAGGTTAGGTATCATGAAAACTATTTATACATTTTTTTAGAAATCATTTAAGACCAACAGTATTGTAAAAAAAAAAGGCATGTTCTTATTTGATGCTCTTATTAGAATCGTAGCTAAACTAGGATTTTTTCAAGAGGGTGTCCACTCGTAAATTTATACTATAACTACTTAAATATAAAATAATAATCAATGTCAATGAACATTTCTTATGAATTTTTTAAATAGAAATTTCATGATAAAATTTCGTAACAAAATCGAACTGCCTTTTCTTTAAGTTAACTTTATTATAACGTTATTCGTAGTAGATAACTAAAATTTTGCATTGCATATTCGAAAATGTGAATTTCTGAAGCATTTTTTAAATTAAAAAAGATTTTTCAGCATTTTTGTGTTACAGATAACTTTAAAATAAATGTTCACCTAATGTAGGTAGTTGGTAGATCGATAACAGTAATTTGCTCAGACTTTAAACAACAATACTTGTGGGTTTTGAGTAGGTATCCTGTTTTTTGGTGACTGTTTTATCGTGATTATTGCCAAATACAATTTATAATGGATTTTCTAACTCCTGATGATAACCTAATGTTAAATATTTCATAAAATAGTGAGTAATGTGGAAATATTGTGTTTATTTTTACCTTGAAACATTTCCAAATCAGTAGAGATTATAAACTTAGTAGTGTTCGAGTTGTGGTCGAAACAAAATCAATGGTTAAATTACTGTTTGAGTTGCGATCACAATAGAGACGAGACGAGACTTGATAGTCGTATTCATATTTTTTTTAAATTTAATTAGCACTTTGAAGCTTCCAATTCTAAATCCAAAAACAGAAAACCGATAAACACATCTCAGTATGTTTGAATTTTTAAATTGTGTCAAAAGTAATAAAATTTATACATATGGAAAAAGCCGGACATACTTCGCACCACTGATATTCTTCGCTCCTCGAGCCAGATACTATTGGTGGGTTCGTGGGATTTTCAAGAAATAATAAATCATTTGTCTATTTATGTTTAAATTTTCATAAAATTTGGATAAAAAAATTATGGTTTCCGAGTATTTTTTGTAAAATTTTGTGTAGTTTTTTTTCAAAAAAAAAAAAAAAATAAATAAATAATAAAAAAAAATAAGGAAGAAATTGAAGAATTGAGAAATTCAAAAAATGACTTAATTAATTCTGTATTACTCTGCAAGCTATTATCAGAAATTTATTAAAAATTAAATTAAACAGTATTAAAAAAAAATAAATTGATTTGCTGGTATTTGTAAAATTCCTTTCATACAAATATAAACCAGTTTAAATACAACCAGTATGATTGTAAATATGTTATTTTTATTCGTAAAATGTGTTAATATCATAATTTATTTAAATCATAATAATTGTATTTTAAATATAACTATATTTGTTGGATAAATTATAAAACGAATATCATAAAAATATGAACAAATCGGAATTTTATTATATTTTATTATTCAAATTTTCAATTGCTTTGTACCATGATTCGGAACTAAAATTAAGATAAAAATATAAAATAAAAACTTTTAATGTAATTTTTTTGTATATTTCTTCCATGATAAAATTTGTTTTTCTGTTCTCAGTTTTCTTTTTTTTTTTTTTATACTGGTCTGCCATTGTTAGAAGTATGTCTGGTATTTTCTTTTTGTACCTATCTGTTTTGATTCCGAACACAACTCGGATTTCAATTTCTACTTGATTTGATCCCGATCGCAACTCGATCGCAACCTAAACGCACAATAAAAAGAAAATCTTTTTCAATGATTCAATGATCGTTGAATAACATTTCCATAAATACGGACCAGGAGGTGTTCAGACACCTAAAACATCCCCTTTGATTGCGCCACTGGATTAGGATTACCATGCTTTTTTTTCCATTTTGTACATATTTATAATATACACATAGGCACAGACACTTAGACACATAGACACTCAGACACACAGATATACAGACACACACACACACACACACACACACACACACTCACATACAGACACAGACACAGACGCACATACACACACATACAGACACAGACACAGACGCACACACACACACATACAGACACACACACACACACATACAGACACACACACACACACACACACACACACACACACACACAGACACATACACACACACAGATACACACACACACACACACACACATACACACACACACACACACACACACACACACAGACGTAGTGCCTTTTACGTATAATATAGTAATACTCAGACGGTGTATATAATAAAAGCCTAGTATATATTATTTCGAGTACGTACAGCACATGCGTGCGAATATAATTTAACGTGTACTAGAGTCTGTGGTGGTGAGTGTAGTTGAGTGTATAGCTGTATATAATATTTTAAAATTTACTATATAGGTATACGATATGCACGCGTTTGTATTATATTGTGTCGATTTGTGGAGTGCAACTGGCTGCTCTTGTGTGTACACGACGCGAAGACGGCAGCCTCATGACTATGTATCGGATTTTAATCTATGCATAAATAATTTTGGATTAGTCGATCGTCGTAAAGTGATAAATAGATGTGTACATTTCATTAGGTATATTTTTGGATAATTTTATGCGAATTATGTATTTTATTTTAGATATTTTTGAATAATCGAATATTTTCAAATATTATTTTACAAACAATTAAACATTTTTAAATATTTTAAAAATAGAAGAATTTTCTTGTTTATTAAGGCATTTTACACTGAAAACACCGAAGTAATTATGAAATTCTATATTTATGTGATCAAATTTTTCTAAATTTTTTCCGGATTATACAACACTATTGTTGATAAAGTGTGAAAATTTCAAGTTTCTATTCCAATAAGTTTTGGAGTTGTTATTAAAATCAATTTCATGAAAACTTACTTTGCCTTTTATCGATTTTTCTGTTGCTTTTTCTTGTTTTTGGAAAAGTATTTAAAATTATGAAAAATAATTTCTTTAAAATATCACCGGAATGCCGATTTTTGATTTATTATGTTGCTGTAAAAACTTTTGGACAAGTATTTTTATAGGAAAAAGCGTTTCGATAAAAGGAAAAAACAGTTAACTTCATTATAAAAGAATTAGCTTCTTCACTCCACTCAAAATTTCAAATTATATTTATCACCACATTAATTCAAAATAAACATATTTTATTAAATTTTACCACTGATTAAACCAACTAAACCATTTTTGTTCAGTTTTGAAGAATTAGTTAAATACAATCAATTCATATTATTTGTGTTAAACTTTTTAAATTATAAATTGTATTTTATTATTTCGATCAAATTTTCAACTTAAATATTTCAATATTACTAATTGATATTTTTTAAGTAATAAACAAATACAAATATTTCTACTGTTATGCTGATTTAAAGTCCTTTCTCTAGTAATAATTTTCGAGGAAAGCTACTGCGAATCGCTAGCGCACGTACCACCAGGTCTACACTAGCGGTTACGTAACGTCGTTTTATTATATTATAAATGCGAATACGCAGTTATTTATTTACTTGTTATTATTTTAAAATATTTTTACACAATGAAAGACTGCCTAACTGATGACGATGATGGCGGCGGCAGGCGGTACATTATGTTTCCATATCATTCATATCATTTTATTATAATATACTATTTATATTATGGGAGGGTAGGCGGGGTAGTGAGTAGGTACACACAGCTCATCTATGTGTATATAATAATTTTATATATATATATATATTATACTGCCAATGATCATAATAGCAATATAATGTACAGCTACGCAGTCGGTGTATTCACGCTAACGGTTTTTTTTTTTTTTATATTATTATTATTTTATTTTCTTTATGTACCGTTTTAGAAAGTTATTACGCGCACGCCGCCCGTGCACTACACCGGTAGTCGTCACCGCGCAAAGACCAGTTTCAATTTTCATTTCGTTTGCAACGTTTTCGCAACTTGCGTATAAAATATATATCGTACAAAACAAAATTAGTACAGTAAATTGAAAAAAAAAATGTCGATTTTTAGATACACGCATTTTTGTATGATAAAATTGTCGTTTTCAATACGATGCACTTGGTTTTTTTAATATAAAAATACATTTTTAAGACTTTAAAACTAGATAATAATATGATAATTAGGACTAGGGACTTATAGCTTTAAAAAACCTTAAAATATGTATGCATTTATGCTCTAAAAATATGTAAAAATGCTAAAACAATCTCTTATAAAACATTAATTTTACTGTAAAAACTCAAAATATTTAAAAATTGTATTGTACGAGTATTATATTATATTATAATATGTATTGTTAATTCTTCTTTTATGATTTATGATTTTTTTTGTTTTTTAAATCTTTATTCTTTTTAAGCTTACATTTAAAAAAATCAAATATCAAATAATATTTAATCTCTTCAATTATTCATGGAAAATTTTCCGATATCAAGAACACTCATTATTAAATATTGAAAAATTTAAATGTAACTAAAATATGCACTTATATCGAAAAAAGAGATAAATATAAAACTTAGCTATGTTTTGAATGGTTTTTGAAAAGCATGCTAACTCCTATAGATTCCCTAGCCCTAATGATAATGTATTGCACTTGTCATACTCATAATTTTCAAACTCGATTCGCTCAACACTACTTTGGTTTTGTGTGTTACTACAGCACTGGTGTCCTGATAATCCTGATAAAGTAACGGAGTCCTGTTCCAAAGGATTATAAATGCGAGAATATTGGTCTGGCATACAGTGTATAAACGAGAAAGCATAATACCGCTTTGGTATTTTTCAAAATTATAACACGTGCGTGTGTGTGTGTGTGTGTGTGTGTTAGGTAGGTTCTTTTTTTCTCCTTCGTTTTGTTCCTGCACCGCAGGAATTGAAAAATAAAAAAATTGCGTGCGCGCGATATATGCTTAACAAGAGGAGAAAATTTCACTTCCACACGGGATCGGCATCTAACGTAACCAGCACTTAACCCGTTTGCACTCGAGACAATATTATATACTACTCCTTAGCGCGTTTGTCGTCTACTTTTGAAGCTGTTTTTTTTTTTTTTGAACGTCCGATTGCTTCACACACACGTTATATATATATATATATATGTATTATATGCGTGATATTTATCTACCCCCTTCCCCTTGATCGATTTTCCCCGATCATTTACGTCCCCCCCCTCCATATGTATATCTCATCCTTTTCGATGGACGACTACCCCTGAAGCTATTTCCGAGCTTCTTGCCGACACACAATGATCGTCGTCGCATTATACGTATAGGTATTTGACGTCGTCGTTTATTTACTCCGCTCGACAGTATTTCCGGGTTTTTTTCCCCCCACCCCAGTTTCCTTAATGCGGTAGCAGTGACGGTTATGTATCACTCTATGATATGCAATATATATATATATACGTATATACTTACTGGATGATTAACAGTAACGACAATTCTCGCGAATCCGCTATAATATCCGGTTTCCGGTAGATCGACTTTGTAACAACAGTGGCCGCCGGGAGGTGGGGCGTTGTACGAGCGGTAGACGTGAAGCGATATAAACGTCCATTACGTATAATAATAACAATAATATACGTGTATATGTATATAGATACAACATTGTTGTTCCTCAGCTGGTTCTGAGGTTCCCGTTAATCACGCGGCTCGAATTATTATTGTCGTTCGTTCATCTCGTTTGTGATGTAACACCACAAAGTAAGAAGAAAGAGAGAAAATAATGAAATGAAATAAATAAAATTATGTCGATCGTTTGATAACGTAACGGATTTGAATGCGAATAAAATATAATTACGTAGCTAAAAATGTATTCTCGAATAATGACGATAAAGGAGAAAAATGCAAATATTTTAGAGAGTGGTGTTAGTTAAACGGTGAAAGAACGCAAAACGAGATAAAACGGAACATATCAGACAAATGCGCACACCGCGTGTCTTCATTTCTAATTCACATCGATTGACTCCTCAGCACTAACCTGACGAATCATTTTAGATTCTGAACGAAGTGAAGAAGCTAGTGTTTTTACAATGATGTTTTTTTTTTTTTTTCTGTGTACAACTTTTCGTATGGAAATACTTGTCCAAAAGTTTCGATCAGTAACTTTTGGGAACCGTATTTTTCTCTAGATGGTACTTAAAACAGGTCATTTTTTGAATTTCTCAATTCTTCAATTTTTTTTGGAAAAAACTACCCAGAATTTGACAAAAATGACTCGGAAACCATAATTTTTTATTGGAAATTTTTCTAACATTTATTTTTTATATTATTAACTTTCTTCGTTCAGAATTGTTTTATTGAAGAAATGATTTATCGTTATTTTAAAATTCAATACACCCGTCAAGAGAATCCCACCGGACGTGCGAACAACACCCCGACGAGCAAAGTACACACTTTTTTTTTTTTAAATTATAGTTGATCGATTTTACCCTTATAAAATCATACGCGATAAAAACAATCGAGTTGTGACGAATGATGATAAATTTTATACAGTAAATATATCAAATTATATATTAATTTCGTGAAACAAATGTCATTGGACTGGGTTGGTTTGCAGTTTTTTGCAAGTTTTTTGCAAGCACATTTAAAATTCTAGGATTTAGCGCGTTAAAGTTTTCGCGAAATTTAATCCGTTCGTTTCCGTGTTGTCTTTACACGCATCCATTGTTTAATTATTATAATTAGCATACACGTGCAAGTTCAGTATCATCATCCGACTCGTTTCGTGTAATGCATTCCAAGTGAAATGCGACAACGAAATCTTCCTTTGTTGTAAACAATATGTTTTATAATAGTATATTTGAGTCGTACTACAGCACGTTTCGTCCCTTACGCTGTTCTCCGTGTTTCAGACACACGTAATTATGTAACAGTCATACTCACTAGTAATCCAACGATAGTAATAATCAGGGCAGGCGCTAAGAAATATTAGGGGGGAGGGGGTGTAACTGTAAAAATGCCGACTACAAATAATACTGTTTCAAAACATGTAAATAAGCAAAAAATAAAAAAACTAAAGGTCTTTTTCCCAATTTTTTCGACTACCATTCCATATAATTTTTCCAATTTGCCGACTGACTAAATTATTCCTTAAAAAAAAAAAAAAAAAAAGTTCATCAACTCTTTTTTCCAATTTCACCTACTATATTAATTTGCCGACTGTAATCGAAATTTTGAAATTGCAGAAACCCCCCTATAAACCCGGCCCTGATAATAATTATGAGATTTTTCCACCCCGCGAAATCCCTACATTATTTCCCACTAATTGTATATCCAATTTAATTTCTTGTAACATTTTCATCAAGCTCTATAACATAAAAATAATTGTATGTTGATACTAAATGCCATCCATCGTTGCCACGGACTTTCGTTTTTGATTTTTATACTCTCACTTAAACTCAATTAAAACAAGTAGGTATTTCATTCGGTGTGAAAATATAGTTTTCAGTGTAGCGTGCCGATGTCGGCTATAGGAGTTTCGAGAAAAAAAGTCTTGTGGTGGTATTAAACTATTAAACACGTCGTTTAAACCGAGATCGATGCATAACAGGGTAATTATATACATACGCATTTATTTTGCATCGAGTTTATGTTTAAGTTCGCCACGAATATAATAATAGAGTGACAAATATTGTCTGTTTGCAAACAGCTCGTAGAGAATTATTTCATTTTTTCTTCTTTGGTTTACTCGATCGATTTTCTCAATAGCGCGCACTGGCGCTTTATATCTGTCTGTGTATTTACACGAGAGATAATTGAATAAATATCACTCCGCCCGCCGTATCATCATCATCATCTCCATTAAAACCTATTTAAGTTGCACATCAGGCTTTTGATATGATACGCTCCGCGTACTGTTTGTTTGAAATAGTTGAGCAAATATTACTTATAACTAAAGCTTCGTGTGGACATATATTGTATATTATAGTGTTTACCCACAACGATCGGTTAATTATAAAATACATATATATATATAATTAAATAATTCTCTACTAGCTTTGTTTGCAAACAGATAATTTCTCACCCTATAATATTATATTCGTTGCGAATTTAAACACACACTTAATGCACAATATAAATAACATGTGTTTATTAATACGTTACCTCTAATTTATCTTTTAACAGCGCTAGTGGTCAAGATTTCTATCTGTTCTTGTTACTTGTAAGTGATTAGAGAGTAAGGGAAGTCATCTATCTATGGTTAAAAACTTAATAGCTGTACTCCTCATATAATATATTTTTAGATTCTGAACGAAGTGAAGAAGCTAGTGTTTTTACAATGATGTTTATTTATTTTTTTCTGTGTACAGCTTTTCGTATAGAAATACTTGTCCAAAAGTTTCGATCAGTAACTTTCTGAAACCGGATTTTCCTCTAGATTGTACTTTAAAGAGGTCATTTTTTGAATTTCTCAAATCTTCAATTTTTTTTTTTTTTTTGAAAAACTACCAAAAATTTGACAAAAACGACTCGGAAACCATCATTTTTGATCCGAACTATATGAAAATTTAAACATAGATAGAAAATATATAAGAAAGATTTTGGCGCAAGAAAATTTTGGACATTTTTCTAACATTTTTTTTCTCATTTATTTTTTATATTATTAACTTCCCTCGTTCAGAATCGTTTTATTGAAGAAATGATTTATCGTATCTTTAAAATTCAATACACCCGTCAAGAAAATCCCACCCGTCGTGCGAAGTATGTCCGGCTTTTTATATTTGCATATTAAAGCCCGCGTCCGCCGATATATCGTCGAATTTCAAGGTTATTTCGTCATGCATAAGGCTGTATCTTGGTAGGGGGGGGATAAGGTAAAATTCGTAGTGAGGGCACTTTCGATACATTTATAGGGGTGCCAAGAAAACATATGAAATTCTCTTTTTCGCTTGTAACCTAGTGCATACTCGCGCCCTAAACCTATATTGGATGTGTATAGGTGACCTTTTTGTTTGTCCCGGGTGACAAAATAAGTAAGCAAGGCCATGACGTGATATTTTCGGTTTATACTTCACATAGCCAAATCACGTTTGTATCTAACGTGTTGTATTTTCGACTTTGAATCAATTGAATCGTTTAGTTCAGAAACCCCCCACTAAACGCCAAAAATAAAATTTTGCATGTGTGCAATTCGAAAATATTTTTCCCACTTCCTTAGTAAGAGTTATTTAGCTAAAATTACACTAATATCTGAAAGAGTAAGTAGTCAAGCATTTTTGGTAATTTTTAGTAGTTATAAAAAATTGTTTTAAATTCATGACACAGTTTTTATTGATTATCACAAAAGTGAAAAAGTGGATTTGGGGGTTTTCAGAAATAAACGATTCATTTAGACGTAATATATAATTATTCGTTTTGTCGATATTATCATCATCATCACATGTGTATTATTCGGACGTGCTTACCTTCTCTGTTTGACTTCTGTACACTGGGATCCATTATTATTGGGAACGATTAATTATTGTTATTTGTTTAAAAAAAAAATAATAATAATAATAATAATTCGAGGTACCGCGGAATAGTCATGTGTGGTTTTCGACAACTGATTATTAAACGCTCGCACGACGGGTGGGATTCTCTTGACGGGTGTATTTAATTTTAAAGAAACGATAAATCACTTCTTTAATAAAGCGATTCTGAACGAAGGAAGTTAACAATATAAAAAATAAACGAGAAAAAAAATGTTAGAAAAATTCCCAACATTTTTTTCACATTTTCAAAATTTTCTTGTTCCAAAATCTTTTTTATATTATTTTCTATCTACGTTTAAATTTTTATATAGTTTGGATCAAAAAATGATGGTTTCCGAGTCGTTTTTGTCAAATTTTGGGCAGTTTTTTCCAAAAAAAAATTGAAGAATTGAAAAATTCAAAAAATGACCTCCTTAAAGTACCATCTAGAGGCAAATCTGGTTTCAAAAAGTTGCTGATCGAAACTTTTGGACAAGTATTTCCATACAAAAAGTTGTACACAGTTAAAAAATAAAAAAAAACCGGACATACTTCGCACGATGGGTGTACTTCGCACGACGGGTGGTATTCTCTTGACGGGCGTATTAAATTTTAAAGAAAAGATAAATCATTTCTTCAGTAAAACGATTCTGAATGAAGGAAGTTCATAATATAAGAAAAAAAAATGTCCAACATTTTTTTTCACATTTTGAAAATTTTTATGCGACAAAATCTTTTTTATAGGATTTTCTATCTAT
>JAIPRM010004919.1:0-21717 GCA_025469315.1 Stegophylla sp. TES_Ste_2020 | reverse complement strand
ACACACACACACACACACACACACACACACACACACACACACACACACACACACACACACACACACACACACACACACACACACACACACACACACACAATCGACATTTGGTTTTTTCATTATATCGGTTTGTTTGTTTCTCTTCTTTTTGTTATATTTGTTAAGTAAATCCAGATTGTATCCAGTCGAATTATTATTGTTTGGCGCCATCGATGGTATAATAATAATAATAATAATATATTAATCGATTGTGCTCGGCGTGAAAGGACCTTTCGGAAATTGCAAAACACACACACGATTTACCCGTCTGTCACAAAAAACCATTTCTCTTCCGAATGTGTGCAGCATCGCAGTGTGTGATGTGCCTCTTCTCGCCGCGTTGTTTCTTTTTTCTTTCTTTTTTTTTTTTCATTCCAATTTTATTTATTTAATACCCATACGACGTTGCGCGTTTTTTTAACGGCCACCCGATGACTCGACGGTTTTCGCCATTTATTCTCTTCTCATACCGTTTCTGTACTTTTTCACACACACACGCACACACATCTATATATATATATATATATATATTTCACTTGTCTATTAATCCACAAACGCCGTATGCATCGGCCCGTCGTCGCGCGTCGTCGTCGTCATCCCCCGAGGAGTGACGAAAATAAATGAAAACGGCACCTATCGACGGAAAGGATGTCGATGGAAAAAAAAAAAAAGAGTGGTATCGTTTCGAACCATGGTGCAATCGCGAACATGCCCGGATTAACACTATCGCGTAGGCCCTAGGCACTTTTTTTTTTTTCATATTAACTTAAATTCTATGGTCAAACAACAAACAAGTGAAATCACAATCCTCCGTAATATTTATTATATTTTCTTTTTAATGTAAATTACTTATTGTTGATAAACTGTAAATATTATTCTACTCGAATGATATTTAATAATAATTGTCTAAAACGATATAACTGATAACCTATATTTATAACTATTTACAAAAGTTTTTTTACGACATAGTCAATTGCAAGCAACGATAATAATTTTTTTTTTTTTTTATGTCCAATAGTTGATCACTGCCAATTTTTCACCCCCTTCAAAGCCAAAAACGATCTTTCACCTTCACACACGATGTTCCATAATATATTCTGTAACCGATGTTTACATTAGGGAAACATGTCACCATTTCGGGGTATTTATCTGCTTCATCATTAGCATTTCATTGACAGACATTCCGGTTTCTGGAAAGTTTTTAAAAATTAAAAACTCACTAACAACAAATGCGGCTTCCAAATCTGATGGATAAGCTTCGACTGACTTTATTTATTGCTTGTAATCTATTGCTTCTTCGTCTGATTTTTTTAAATATGATTTTTTTCGTTTTTTCATCATTTCCACAATCAGTTTGTCAATATTAAAACACAAAAAATGTTTGAATTTATTTTTTCGACTCATTATTTGATCTACAAATTTGATCAAAACTATTTATGTCTGTAAATATTATTGTTTAACACATTATTCCACTATACATGTTAAAAAAAAAAATCATATTCCAAAAATGTTCGTAGGCCCTAGGCACAGTGCCCATAGCGGCCAAGCGCTAATACGGGCCTGAGTCCGCGAATGCCAATGAAAAAAAAATAATAATAACGTGCAGCAAAAACCCAATTCGATAGAGTATAATATGTATATTATAAAAACACTCGGGCGGCGGCGGCGGCGGGAGAAATAGAAGCAATTTCCTGAAATATATACACACACACACACACACACACACACGATAACCCTGCCAATATATATTATATATCTGACCAGTAATTTGATACGATTTTTATTACGGGCATTTATCAATCCACTGACATATCGCGTGACGATTGCGAGCTGCCCGAAAAATGGTTTATGATTGCCCGGCGGCGACGGTAGTGCATCATCGCATTATATATCTTACACACACACACACACGTGTATAATATTACGAAGTATATTATAAAATTGTACGGTATTATTTTGTTCCGTTTTCAAAGTTCAAATAAAATTATTTTATAACAACACGAGTTCGCATGTTAACTGCTCCCGCGGGTCCACTGATATATGCCAAACTTCTTATCCGTGTATATTGGGGTTTAATCAACGGTAATGGCCGTGTATTATAATATTATTATATTGTACGGTGCAACAGCAGCAGTAAGTTGTGGTAGTGGTGTGCCTTACGTAAGAAACTATCTCGTTGTGTGTGTGTGTGTGTGTGTGTGTAAAGTCCGTATAAGTTTTTTATAATCCAAATCGAGTTTTATTATTATAATAATAATAATAATATCGTTAGACGCGGGGCGGGGGAGATATTGTTATTTTATCATCATACTGCGCATGAATAATCGCATGTAGGTATGTTGTTGTTGTTGTATTTTTAGTGAATTTTTTTTTTTTTTTTTTTAATATCTCCTCGGGCAACTCGTATTTCATTTAGGGCATTTACTATTGCGACGACGACGACGGTGGCGGCGGAGGGCGAAAATAATATAAATTATATCTCTTTTTTTTTTTTTCTTCTTTTTCTCCCGTTCTTCTTGTTCCCGCCACCGCGCCCGCCCCGTCACAAACAATATGTAAAAACGAAAAGTTATTAAAAACAACAACCGTTACTGGGAAAACGTAAAAAAAAACTTATCCATCTGCCGGCGCGCGCGCGCTCTCCGGTGTGTTTAATTCTATATACCATTTTGTACACACAACAACAACAACTTTTAATACTCAAATGGCTTTTACGGATGGAAAAAAGGTGGGTGTAGGTATTAGGTTTTTTCGCCATTTGCATCGTGAGCTCGCACCGCGAGTGGGGAAATAAAGGCAACACAAGACGGTCCGAGTAATTTGAAAACGCCATTAGACGCGGCGGCGGAGGAACGAGCCGCGAGGAAAGGTCGTTTCTATTATAACGGTTGGAAAAAAAGCGAAATCCAAAAGCAGCGCCGCCGCGAGGGGTGTTAAAAATTTATTGTTTTTATTATTATTATTATTATTAACATTTTTTATTCCAAGAGAATTCTTCGTTTTCGCTAGTAATTATCTCTTTTATTTTTATCGATACTGTTATTGGTCGGTCTTCCGAATAATAACCATCCGAAAAATGCGTATAATATGGCGGTGGGCTATTAGAGTTTCCTAACGTGCAATCAGAAAAAAAAAAAAAAAAGTGCAAAGGGATTAATTTATTAATAACCACATTAAGTATATAACGTCCGGGAAGTGGTTTAATGTATAACTTTTGCTCTTTTTTTTTTTAATCGTTTAACTTGTATAATGTTGTTCACAGTTGCCACGCGAAAACGACAGTATATACGTATATGCATTAAGTCGAGTAATGGTGGCCTTTGAGAGGAGGAGAAAAAAAAATCATCTTAATTCGATGTAATGCGGTTGTGTAGCTAACCCGGTGGTCGGTGGAGGGGGCGGCGGGAGGGAAGAAATTAAGAAGTGGCTCGGAAACGTAGTTATACCAAAATGCGATAACAGATGAGAGTATATTGAAAAATGTGTTTTTCGGAAGAGAAATTTGTAAAAAAAAAAAAAAAAAGTATACTCGCACACTGCAACGTTTTCGGAGGAGAGACGGGTAAAATTTTTTGGCCTGGGGCCTAGTGTTTAAGGGAAGGGGGAGTAATTGAGGGGAGGGAGGTGTGGGTGGTGAGCAAATTGCAAAACTTCTGTTAGCCCGTCGCCGCCGCCGCCGCCGGGGTCCGCGGCGATTTAATTACACGGTAGTATTAAGTTTCGGGGGGACTCGCGATTAATTATTCAGTGGCGTCAAAAAGGGCTAAGCACAGTTACCAAGCGCGTGCGCGCGTCGTTGTCGTTGTATGTAGTAGTTATGGCAATAATTCGAATTTACAGCAGCGTGAGAACACGGGTATATTACTATTATTATTATTATTATTATTATTAATTTTTTCGTTTGTTTCATCTCTCCCTCCCTCCCCTCCCCATACCAGAAAATACATACGCACAGCGCCGCCGCCGCCGTGATATCTCGCACTAATTAAAACGCCATGAATAAAACACAGGTATTATTTCGGATGTAATAACACGCGGCGGCGGCTGCCGTGTGTCGCTCAAAACTGCTGCGCGTTTTATAATAATAATAATAATAATATACGTGCTGCACGTAGGCATCGCGATGTAATAATAATTCATTGCGCGCGACCAGCGGCGGAGGAGCCCAAAGCCCCCGGAGAGGAGGAAATATTACGACCGAAACCGAAAAGGGCTTTGCATTTCCGCCATTAATTAGGGACAATATTACTTGTGTATTTCTTATTAATGCACGTGCGGCGGCGGCAGCGGCGGGTCGACTGCCGCGGCACAGTCGTGTAATACTAACCCTGCATTCCCCTGTACACCGAACTCTCACTCACCCTTGTTGTACACCACGCCGCAGAGTTATTATTATTATTATTATTATTATTATTTATTAGTTTTATTATATGACTATTCGCGTACATCTGTGAAGATGGTGGTGGTGGGTTTAGACCATAGCGCATATTTTTGATTGCTGGCATTATAATAGCGAGTACATATTATTTATAATCATCCTGCTGCGATGTGTGAACGGGGTTAGG
Organism: Stegophylla sp. TES_Ste_2020; assembly: GCA_025469315.1. Lineage (NCBI taxonomy): Eukaryota > Metazoa > Arthropoda > Insecta > Hemiptera > Aphididae > Stegophylla > Stegophylla sp. TES_Ste_2020. The sequence continues at coordinate 17,113 of JAIPRM010004919.1, read as the reverse complement.
TTAGGTTAACTTTGCCGGTCTCAGAGAAATGAGATGACAAACAGAATAGAACGACTTTGTATTGAGTGCACAAACGATCGTTGTTCCTTGGAATTAGTCGGTTGGAAAAATTCTATATATTTTGATGGCACTATCCCCTACCTACCGAGTTTATTCTTTCCTTTTATAGTTTCCTAATTTAATTCTATTAAAGTGAACATAACTTACATCAAGATTATTGCACTAACTAGCTAATGTTATATTATGTATGTTTTGCGATTAAAAACTATTTTCAGCCGTTTTCAAAAAAAAAAAAAAAAAAAAACCGACATACTTCGCACGATGGGTGTTCTTCGCATCTCGGGTGTGAAGCTCTTGGTGGGTGTACTACATTTTAAAGAAACGATAAATCATTTCTTCAATAAGACACGATTCTGAACGAAAGAAGTTAATAATATAAAGAACAAATGGGAAAAAAAATGTTAGAAAAATGACAAACATTTTTTTTCACGTTTCCAAAATTTTCTTGCGCCAAAATCTTTCTCATATTATTTTCTATCTATGTTTAAATTTTCATATAGTTCGGATCAAAAAACGATGGTTTCCGAGTCGTTTTTGTAAAATTTTGGATAATTTTTTCCGCAAAAAAAAAAAAAAAAAAAATTGAAGAATTGAAAAATTCAAAAAATGACCTCTTTAAAGTACCATCTACAGGCAAATGCGGTTTCAAAAAGTTGCTGATTGAAAATTTTCGATAAGTATTTCCATACGAAAAGTTGTACAGAGCAAAAAAAAAAATAAACATCATTGTAAAAACACTAGCTTCTTATCACTTCGTTCAGAATCTAAAAATTACAACTGAGATATTATATAAGAGCAATCCGCGATACGGAGATGCAGCATTTTTTTTTTTTTTTTTGATTTTCAGTACAGAGTTAAACATTTTTTTTTTTTTTTGTTGAACGTCAAAATGTTAAATAACAAGTTTTCGTGGTGTTTGCGATTGAAAATATGCTCTGCTCTCCTAACCCAAAGTTAGTCCACGTCCATAAGCAAGTGCGCGGTTTCGAGACGAGATTTCGAGACACCCTCATCGTCTCGAAGCCGCCGCCGCGCGCAATATCTGCCGTATCAGCAGCACGCGGCTCGTAATGAAGTGCCCACGTCGTCGCCGCGCCGTTTCGCCTCTCACGTGAGGGTTATTTCTTTTTTTTTTTTTTCAAAAGACAAAAAAATCCTCGACACGGATCTATTGTTTTACGAAACGCTCGCGCATACATCGTATTATTATTATTATTATTATCATCATTATTATTATATTATATTATATTGTAACGCGTGTATGAAAAATCGCGCGGTACCATCATGGTTGGCACGTTTTGTCGTCGCGGCCTCTCCTCACATTGTCCGGGGGGCGGGGGGGGGCTCATTCGATATTGCGACCCCGAGCCCCCATTGTGTTTGTCTCTCTCGCACACCAGTTCGTGATCGCACGCACACAAAACATACATAGATATATTATTATATTATATCGCGTATCGCACACCACAAAAGCTTCTGGCGCGCGGTCGTCTTCTCAGCGGCGGCGGCGTACGTGTTAGTAGCGTTCATAAAATAGTTGTGTTCATAAAACTGCTTTTGTCCGTAATAAAACGTACTACTTTGTTTTTTAAATTCGTATTGTATACTGACAACCACTATGCATTATATCGAGGCACACTTGAGTGGCGCGCCGCCGCCGACCGTATGTCATCCGATACGGATCACCACCGCGCACACACCGTGTGTGCACCGGTGTCGAGACAAACAATATACCACTCGGCCGAGGCCAAATGAAGTGTCGCGCCGCGTTATTCGTATTAGGTATTATTAAAAATAATAGTAGTAGTAATACGTACAGAAGAACCGATAAAAACGGATGTGGAACCGCGCGCGCGCGCGCGTATATTACAGTCGACCCGGATATACTTACTATATACGCGTGTGATCTATATACAATACAAGAAGGGGTAGTCGAGATAATAATTTTATGTACGTTTTTTTCTCAATGACCGTCTAAATCCATATATTGCTGCTCTATCCGGCCGTCTGCAGTCGTTCCGTTAGTTATATATATATATATATATATACACAGTATTGTAGTACTTAGTATATAATCGACGGTTGGTTTCGTATTATATATATATAATAACTATTTTTTTTTTTTTTTATAAAGACGGCGGTGATTTACTACGGAGGTCACGTGTTTTTTTTTTTTTCAAATTTCTGACGCGCTGCCAACGAGCGCTATATTATGAAACGACAACCAAAGTGCGTAAACACCGACGGTAATAGTTATAAGACAATAAAAAAAAAAAAAACTTTTACAACCAGTTGTATTATCTATTAACGAGAGTGGTGGTGGTTGAATGAAGCGCGTTCGGTTATAATCAAACAATAACTGTTGTTACTACTCTGTAGTTATATAGCTTGACGAGACGAGGAAGCTGCGCGTTTGAACACTACAAACACGTCAATATCTAAATTTGTATATATAATCTGTTTTTGAATGTTAGTTTGCTTACTTTGCCGTTTTTATCGTAATATTGTTAAAAGTTAATTTAATTTTCTATTATTGTATTTATGTATTCTGTAGTGACTTCGAAACCCGTTTACAATATTATAAAATAAAATATCATTTTTATTACCGCGGGCGGCATAATCTCTCGGGGTCGTTATGATATTGATCGTCGCGTGTGAGCGAGGCGTCGTCGTCCGTTTTGGGTTATTTATACTATATGTATTTCAAAATGACTCGCCGCCCCCCACAAAAGTTTCTGCGCTCGATACGAGTTAGGTTACGTACGTATGCGTAGGTGTGATACGTGCGAACGAATCGTTTGCACGCGCTCGTGTCGAGTGTTTTACAACGTAAACGGACCGCACGAGTGTAATAATAATCATCGAATGTTTTCCACAACACACCACACACACACAATCCTGATGAATATCTGTCGAGTGAAATTATTTTTTACTCTCGCGCTCGTGCACATTGTTTATGCTACACGCCGTCGGCGAGAAGAGTTTTGTGTGCGCGCACACTCGAAATGCGACCCCTGCAGAAGGGGGTAGTGTCAGTGTGTTATGGCTAGAATCGTCTCGTCGTAGTACAGTTGGCGGTGGGTGTTACGAACGCACCGTGTACACACTACAGCACGCGGTAATCATCATCCTATCATCGGATACTATATAATGTACACGCACGCGCACGTCTCCTCGTAGTAGTACGGTGTGTTGTTTTCATTTCATTTTTTTTTTTTTTTTAAATAAACAATTTCAATAGCTTTCGGTCTCTCCGAGATATAATATTATATTTCTCCTCGACCCTGTATAATGCATAATATAATATATAGTATAGTAGTGCCATGCGGGACATGTGTCCCGTCGTCGTCGGGCCACATGGGGTAAATAATAATATCATCGTCGTTGCAGACTTAGCGAGAGATTGACGGCGGCGCCTCGTTGACGATGATGACGATTCTGTCGCCCGGGCGTCTGTTACATATCAAAGATATTATTATTATTATTATTATTATTATTAATACACGCAGACCGGAGACGATATCGACTATAACCGCCGTAAAACGACGAGAGACCCTTTGAAAATCCGTGTCGTGTTTTAATGTCGCGCGCATCAAACACACTAACTCGCATGTACGTATAGTACTAATTTTAGAAAAAAACGGATAATAATTAAATTTTTAATTACTATTATCGTGGGGAAAAGAGGGACGCTTGCAGATGTGAGTATTTATTCTCTTTGTGCAGCGGGTCACCGTGATCCCGACGACACGACAGAGTTTAAGCCGAACGGAGGGATGGGGGAGGGGGGAGGGAAATAAACCGAAACAAAATATGTCGAAAACCGTCGCGGTCGTAAATATTTCGTCCTCGTGCTATAAGTGGTTTTGGTGGTGGTTTCCCATTTCTCATATATTTTATATTCGTATACTACAACCACTTATTTATTATATTCGATATACTGCACGTCGTACGAGCAACGGAAAAGCGTCGCGGATCGAACTATCAATCAAAACAGGGGGTTCAGACCTTCAACCTTATATATTATGTTCTTATCTAGTTTCCCCGTTTAAAGACTATAATATAGTTTGTTTGTTATATAGATAGTAGTCGCGCGCGTCGAAAACAGTCGGAATATTGGATTATGTATAGCCCGACCCCTACACATCCACTGTGCAACGTCGTCGTCGTGCATGCATGTGCGTGCAGTGCGAAAATAATAAACTCGCACCCTTTTCATACAGATATTTGTAGTATATGGGTTCGTCGAGTCAAACGATACTTTTTTTTTTTTTTTTTGATAACAACTTATTTTTTGACCGTTTTTTTAATGTTTTTTTTACACACACACACACACGCGCGCGCGCGAGTGCGTTTCCATCAATTCGTAATATATGATTATTATTGTATACTTTTGGGGGGCACAATAATCGTCTCGTGTTACACAGTCGATGGACCGTAACCCTATCGGCGGCGCGCGAGAGTCATTGTCGTCGTCGGCATGTGCAAGTACACCGCGTGTTAGCTTTATACGTAATAATAAAAAAAAAAAAAAAATAGAAAAAATAAAAGGGTGTACACGACGACTCAGCGGACAATGTGTGTGTGTGTGTGTGCGCCGCGCGTCCTATTGTGTCGTATGGGGATGATCGTCCAATATTATACCATTGACGGCGGCGGCGGCGGTGGCACGTGATAGTGCAAAAATAATAACAAACGTTTATATTATTATATATTTGCTATAATGTTATATTGCTATTGCGCGAGCGGAGCGAAAACTGGTCCTGTTCGTCCTCATCCGTTCGATCGGATAACGTTTCTCCCCCGGTGGTGTTTTTTTTTTTTTTGATTTTTTTTTTTTCCCCCGATTCAGTTACTAACGAACGACTCGTGTCGGAGGTTTACTTTTTCGTATTTTACAGTTTTTCAAAACGTTTTTCTGTGAGTTGATCTCGCACTGAAAACCGGATGTGTTGTCGTTGTGTTAATCTTAATATCGTCGTGTCTGTGTTTGTTCCGCAACTCGTTTCCTTCGAAAAACACACACTACTCGTCGTCCAAAGTGTCGTTAGTCGTCATGTATTTTATATACATTTTTTTTTATACAATATAATATTATTATATACCTGTTGTGCACACGACTCTGAGGTGTTGATAGCTTTGTTCCGGCGGATTGTCGTAAACACAAACTACTACTATTTTTTTCACTCCTGATAAACCCCTGCGCAGCTGCCGACGACCTACACTTTCCGAAAGTCGCTGAAAATCCAGTTTTTATTTATCAACCCATATTATATGTCGTCGTGTGTATATTAAAATTTAAATAACAGCTGCTTTGCATTATGTACATATCATACAGTATAGGTATACAGTAATAATATATATGTTACGGGCAATGTGTACATTGCCCGGTCAATGTGAACCAAGAATATTATATGTAATATCATTGTTTATTGTAATTTTTCTAATAAATTTAATTCAATTATGGATTTATTGTTAATCTATTATTATGTTGATGGAATGAAAAGAAAATTAACTAACATCATTATGTTATATTATATTATCTATTGAATTGAATTTCTAAATCTTATTAAAAAATAAAATTACCAATATTATTATTTTGATTTCAGTATAAACTATAATTTTATTATTAGGTGTCTATTTATTTACACAAGATTTAGAAGCATGACACTTGGAATCGCATAGTCTGTCTGATTTTCTACACTTGCATTTATATTTTGTTTTGCAACCCTCAGTACAAGTACGTACACCGATCAAATGATCCTTGTCCTTTTAAATTATAAAAAAAAAAAACAACGGGCTGCTTTTCGCAATGAAAATATTAATTATTGTTCGTAATATCATATTGTTGACTGATCTTATCAAGACTTTATTTTATTTTGTCCATATTATTTTGGAAAACTATATGATTCTTAAGTAGGCAGTACGATAGATAGCAAAAATATGTTTTGTACAGCGTGTTTGAAAAATCTCATAGTTTTCATTGATAATATTCTTGGTTCACATTGACCGGGCAATGTGTACATTGCCCGTAACATGTATATAGTAACTGTATACGCTTCAAAAACCTAACCTCTATACATAATATTATCGTTTCAAATATTGAGTCCCGACCTGGGACTTCAACATTGTAATTGTCTCGTATAGTACAAACAAAAATATTATATATGCGCCAGTACAATTTACATATTTTAGTATATAATATTATAAACGGGAATAACGGGAGTCAACAACAACAACAAAGAATGAAATAAAAAAAAAAGGCGTTTCGTGTGTGCATTGTGTGTGGTACGTCCCTCGGATGATATTATGTCACGCGGAGTAAGAGAGAAGAAGAAAAAAAAACAAATCATAAATAAATAAATAAAAAATAATCGCGCGCGACCCCCCGCCGCCGCCGCCGGCGATGTATCAATATTTGGTAAACGGTAAACGGGGAAAAGAAAAAGTCCGGGGAGTAGCAGCCCATTGTTGGGGAGTAGCCAATTTGAATTATTTACTTCCTCCGTCCAAACTAACAAATGAATGTGGTGGAATGTATATAATATATCCAATATTATACCCAAAGTCATAAATCTGACGGTTTTTTTTTTTTTTTTTTTTTTGTGTTCCCGACCGGTATTTATTTATATTTTACGAATTATTCGCGTGTTCTCTGCTCTTCTCTTCCTATTTTTTTTTTTTTTTTACGTGGTACGTTTATGTTCGTTCCTTCTGTGCAGCGGCGGCGCGCATTAATATGCGAAAACCGCAGTTTTCCTCCCCGTCGGATATGATGAAAAAAAAAATAAAAAAAATACAACAAATCTGCTCTGGGGAAAAAAAAAAAAAAAAAAAATACGAATAAAGGGCGGCGCGGCGGCGGTACATAACAGCAGGCTATTACGTCGAACCCGACATCATAACACTTTGACATAATTTATTTGACTGTTTAACATTTGTAAGGGAAATGTCGATTTTTAAATCATATTTTATTTTTTTTTTCATTATGCAAATTACACGAAAATCGTCAATTCCCCGGAAAACAACATGTAAATTATTTACAACGCTCTTAATCTACTTTAATGTTCGTTTTATTTTCTCCAGCTCCCCTTAGTCGATCAAAGTTAATTATCAAAAATTATTTTTGAAAAAAAATATGTAAATTTTTAAATTTATTTTAAATTAATAACTCACTCGTATACCTACGTAAGAATTGTATTAATAAAACACGAGCGCTGCGAGTGCCGAACGAAAATAAAAAAAAATAATAATATTTACTGTAATGCAATGTAAAAAAAAAAAAAAACGACAATGACATCTCGCAAAAACACTCGAGACGCACATACTCACCGATATTATATTACGTCGTATCTTTATTTCAGAAATTGTAATAACGCTTATCAATAAGTACAAGTAAGTATGTGTTTTCTGACCCAACCTCTAAGAAAACGTCTTGTTTTAGGTTGGGCGAGTCTTAGTATATTATTTAGTGTAGATAATGAAGTAAAAATTTATCTATAAATGAATAACTGCAACTAAACATAAAATTATATTAAAGAAACACTTTGAATAATATAAAATTAACTAAATTCTTTAATGTATAATTTAAAATTTTTTGATAGAAGTAAACGAGTTAATGTCTATATTTTTATCTATGTTTAAGGGTGACATTAATCCAAATAATTTTTTACACATTTAGGGAGGTTAATATTTGTATTTTTCCCGAAATCTAGTATTAAAAATTATGATTAGGTTTATTTTTATAAGATGTTTATATTCATATATTATAATAATAACAAAAAGTGGTTTCTATTATTGTGTTTCGCCAATATGATGGTATATTATTATAATTAAAAAAAAAATACTATCAGTTTTCGTCTCTTCTATTCATTGTAAATCGAATAGAGGTAGTAACAGGGCGGTATTGAGATCCACTGGCACCCCTGGCGAATCACTGCATTTGCGCCCTCCCCTCACTACTGAAAATAAAAAATTTCTATTTTTTTACAAAAAAAACCATTTGAAATATACAAAACATGTATAAATATATATATATATATACTGTACCAGGTAATGACTATTTGTTACTTGTAATAAAATTACATTTTTGTTTTTCTATTATCTTAGGTTATTTTAAAATATGTTGTTAAGTTTTTGTGAATCGCATAGTATGTATGTATTATTTCACAAAATAACTACACGAATTTAAATGAATTCAAAAATTATATGAGTAGTATTGAAATTCGCGCTCCTCTTAGAATATTACAACCATGGCCCATGACGCCCTGTTGCCCTGCTCCGGTTTTCGCGAACCACCGAATAACGGTTGCGGTGTTAAATCGAGTTTTTTCATCAAGTCTGCGTTCTCCCATCTATCAGCGTTAAAAGCAACCGCGGAACGCCACCGCCCTGCAGTAAGACGGGATTTATTCGAACTGCGCGCGCGGATAGGGGGGAGGGATGTCAAGGGGAGGGGGGTGAGTCAATTAAAAAGAAAATATCACAAGTCGAGGTGAGGATTTAACGGACTGTGTGTGTGTGTGTGTGTCCGTCCGTCCGTCGGTGGTGGAAACCAATAAAAACGAGGTCGTAAATAAAACGACAACTGTATATAGTTTACACACACACACGTAGACATTAACGGTGAGATATATTATACGCGTGTGTGTGTGTGTAGTGTCTTTTTTTTTTTTTCGTGTCCGAGCGTCTTATCAATACGCGACCACCGGTTAACCCCGCCGGAGCAACGTGTTGTTATCAACGCGTACCGGCGGCGGCGACGGTTGCAGTCGTAAAATAATAATAATAACAAAACACAAAGCACGAAGCGAGAAATAATAAATATCGCTGCTGACAGACATAATAGAATCTCGGGCGAGTTGAATTATGGGGATTGCGGTTTACTGTGTGTGTGTGTGTGTGTGTGTGTGTGTGTGTGTGTGTGTGTTCCCTCGGCGTTTTATCGGCGGTGGAGAAGAATATGAAATCCAAAAAAAAAAACAAAAGTGATGATTTTTTGCCACGAAAACAACGCCACTACTACTGCACGTGTACGAGAATCTGATGCGTTATCATCTGCAGACGACTAAACTTTCGATGCAAATACTACGGTACACGCGCGCGCGCGCGAGATAAAATCCCCGAGAACACTGGCAGCACGTTCCGTCTCCCCTATTTTTTTCGTTTTTTATGTTCCCGGAAATCGTTTTTAAAAACCATTATAATCCCACGCAATAACTTGGACCGCACGTATGGTTTTTTTTTTTTTTTTATTATTATTATTACCGACAAACCCGCGCGCGCACAAAAATTAAAAGTGGGGGAGGGGAAAAACGATATATGCAAAATTTAAAATAAGAATATGTTATTTTCGTCGTATACAACAACGCACTTACGCACGAACTCAAACATTGCTGAAAAACGTATATTCGTTTTGAGTGTGTTTAAACAAATAAAAAATTCAATTTCCACGCGCACAGTTATTATTTTTTATTCATTTATTTATTATTATTATTATTATTTGTTGTACATGTTAAAATATTATTGAAAAGTTTTTCTCGTTTTGTGTTTTTGCAGTTCTCGACCCGGAAGACCGCCGAAGAGAGCTTCGTCCGTGGGACTATCACTGGCCGCGTCTGCCTCGCATTTGAGTCATCAGTTGAAGAAACATCGTTTGGAAAATGGCGATTACGTCGCTGGAGTTTATGAAAACGGACATTTGCAAGGTAATTTTTTTTTTTGGCACTAGTAAAAAATTTATTGAATTGAAACATGTGATGTTATATATATATATATGTATGTATACTATACGCGCGATCTTTGATGGTTCTTGATCAGTCGCGAAAATATTTAAAATTTTTTCTTAAGGAAATTCTTTTTTTCCCACAAAAAACCGCTCAAATCAAAATGCGTAAATTGACTTTCCGGTAGAGAATTCAGATTGGAATCGTACAAAAGTGTTTGTAGAAAATCCAATAAAATTTCCTAAAATAAGCAAAAAAAACCTATTTCAAAAATTGAGTAAAAAAATGGTAAAATACACTTCCATGAAATCGATTTTGGTAAATAAGCCGTAAATAATAATTTTGATGCTGAGTTTTTACCAATAATAATTATCAACAAAAGTATAATGCAAACGGAAAAAGGATCCCAAAAAAATTGTCCCTTTCGGGTTGTCTTTTATTTTTTTTATTTTTTTTTTTTTTATCTGATTATGTGCTGAAAATATGATGTTAATTAACCTTACTCATTTATATTTATTACGGCATGATAATAATTTCAGTATAATAACCACTAATAACACAGTGTTCTGCAATTGGTAATTTTAAAGTATACGTTGCGTAGAAAAATCGTTGAATCAGCTCGTATATAAGAAATTGCTTAATACGTCGTCGGACGAAGTCGTGTCTATTAAATTAATAAAGATGATCGTTGAGCGCGTACGTTTTTATTAAATTTTGTCAAAATTAATTATTAGTGAAAGTCCGAAACGTAGTTTCCCCACAATAATAAATGTTCATTAAATGATATAGGTGTGACGTGTGTTCGACATTGAATGATAATATATTAATTATTTATATAATATACTTGTGTAGAAATAATGGTAAAGTACGAAGATTAATGTATGAAAAAAAAAGTGTGTACTTCGCACGTCGGGTGGGATTCTCTTGACGGGGTGTTATTGAATTTTAAAGAAACGATAAATCAATTTCTTCGATAAAACAATTGATGAACGAAGAAAGTCAATAATATAAAAAAGAAATGAGAAAAAAAAAATTTTTAGAAAAATGTCCGAAATTTTTTTTCACATTTCCAAAATTTTCTCGCGCCAAAATCTTTCTCATATTATTTTCTATTTACGTTTAAATCAAAAAATGAAATCTCTAAAGTACTATCTAGAGGCGAATCCGGTTTCAAAATGTTGCTGATCGAAATAATTTTCGAACAAGTATTTTCCATACGAAAAGTTGTACACAGAAAAAAAAAAAATAATAAAAATAAACATCGTTGTGAAAACACTAGTTTCTTCACTCCGTTCGGAATCTAAAAAAATAATGAGTACAATATTATTATATTACTGTAGGGATTCGGTATTACAACGGAAAAACCGCGCACACTTGTCCGATTTCGTTTTTGCTGTAAAATAACCAAAATGCAATGGTCTCGCGTCCCCCGTTTAACAGCTCCCCTCTTAAACAATTATTGTCTACCTACCGCCCGAAAGTGAGTATTATCGTCTTTTTTCTCTCAGTAGTCACTGAGGTATATTATATTATATTATATTATATTATTATGTATGTGTGTAGGTAGACACGCGTTGTTCCTTTTTCCCTCGTGTCTTTTGTACGTTTTGGATATCGTTACATATTATATATTTTTATTCGGCCGCAGCTGTTCGGCGATCAATCATCCGACAAAAGGAAAACACTCCCGTGCATGCCCATTATACTATTATATACTCGTATTTAGTTTTTGTAGCTCATTGCCTCGTGTATTATTATTATTATTATGTTTTCTTCCGACAACGCGATACTCATTTTTCCCTCGCCTAAAAAACCGGTATTTCATTTTTTTTTCTTTTTTTTTTTTAATTTCCCTATTTTTTCCTACGCATATTAATAATAGTAATAATATGTTTATTTGCACCAATTATAATATAAAAATATATAATAGCTAAATTTTGGTTCTCATTTCAAAAGCTAAAAAGCTTGACGTGCTGAAAAGAGAGAAGGTTTGTGGATACATTGAGATTTAAAATTAAAATAATATAACGTAATTATTAGCTATTCGCATTTAAACATTGGCCGAGAAAAGAAATTTAAAAAATAACAGTTATCGATTTATAAAATTAAAAAGCTATTAAAGTTATATTTCGTAAAATATTGAATAAATTTCTAATTAGGGTTTTGTTGACTGTATTTACAGTATTCATTTTAGAGGGATGATGTTATTTTTAGTTAATTAACCTTAAAGCGAGTATTGTAAGTATATGACACGGACGACATCAATGAATATTCTAATATTATAAAATAACAGACAAATGCATATTATATATTATAATCGCGTTGATTAAAGCCGATGCGCGCGCACTGCACACCACCCTCTTGTGATCTCTGCTTCAATCGTCGTTGGCTGTCTGGCGGCAGAAAAGCGCGAACAAAAATTTAATTTAAAACGAGAAAGAGAGAGAGAGAGAGAGAGAGAGAGAGAGAGAGAGAGTGAGAGAGAGAGAGTGAGAGAAAAATGATGAAATGAAATAAAAACACGACGTTTCTCTCTCCGCATAATTAAGAGTTTTTCGTTAAGAACGCGTATACAGTTCGTTAAGCACGTTAAGCCGCCGCCGTTATTTCCCGGTGACTCGTTTCCAAAGACATTGGACACTGTCGTTTGAGCGTCGGGTTTCCGTGTGCCGGGACGCGATGAGTGGCTAAAAACGCGTAGCGACTGAAAAGAAAAAAGAAAACGGAGAGAGAGATGGCCTTTTATAGTGAAAAATACCCTACAAGTCTTCGTGTTTACCCGCGACCGACTTCCTGTTGTCGCCGCACGTCACCGCTACCGCTGCCAATGACGAATACGACGAATAATATTGTAACAATAATACATAATATTGTACGAGTCCGGGCGTAATAAAAAACAAAAAACTGGGGTCTTTTTCTCACATGCACAGGATAGACGCACTTAACATGTATCAACAGTTCGTTTCCTGTCGCCCGACGACACAAATAATATATAACGTACTACACGTTGTTTTTCATTCCGCACGGTTTTTTATTTTTATTTTGTTTTATTCATTATTATTATTATTATTATTGTTTAATTCCATTATTATGATTCAATTGACAAAGCTACACAGTAGCAATTTACAGTACGAACGTCGTGCCCCCCCCTGCCATTCCTCTTACCTCCCTGCGAAATCCCCACCACGAAATCTATATATATATATATAGGTATATACACCGCATAATATACATAATATAACATACATAGTCGGGTCCCCCAGTTCGGACAATGCGAACGTTTGTTGTTTTTCTCGCTCGTTATCGTTAATTGGACACACGCACACATCGTCGTATATATTTTTACAGTCGCATAGAATGACACATACCCCTCGATTCGCCTAGTTTCCCCCCCCCTACAAACCGTATTGATTGTGTAACCCCTCGGCCATCAGCGCCCTCTCCTCCGGTCATCGTCATCGGGTGACTCTTCGAGACTTCAGCCGCGTGCTTAAATAATAACGTGTAAACAACCGAACGGTTATAATTTTATTATAATAGCTTACACCTGTATGTCGTCATCGTCATACCTGTATATTATAAATTATAAAAATACATATTATGTATATCAACTATATTATATTATTTTTAATTCGAATGTTATTAACGCGGAGTGCGTGCGGTGCAATTAAACCCGTTCCGTTCCCACCGTGCGTTGTGTGTGTGTGTGTGTGTGCTCTATTCGCGCGTGTTTGAATAAAATAAGAAATTACATAGTTCGTGTGTCTGTTGTTTTGTGTGTGTGTGTGTTTTTCTTTAAAAAGCCCTTTTGCGTGTACACACACACACACACACACACACACACACACACACACACACACACTACTTACACGTGTGAGTATGTTATATATGTATATTGTATAATGTGAGTTTTGTTGTTTCGCGCCAACGTCATACTTTATTTACATTGGTGACGGGAAAAAGGGTTAATACGAGACGAGTGCTTTCACCTGGACGGCTGCGTGGCTTTTGTTGCATACTTGATTGATATATATGTGTTTTATTTTTAATTGGTCCGCCGCCGCGCGCGTCGAGCGGAGGGTCCGGCGGTGTTGACTTGTTTTCTAATAAACCGTTGAGTAATAGCTCATCGTCGTCGTGAATCGACACAATCGTTTATGAAAACACGGCGGCCGTTTGTCCACCACAGGTCACTTCACCGCCGCGCTTGGTTGCCGATTTTTTTTTGTTTTTTTTTTTTTTTTTTTTACTTTTCACACGCCCAGTGCGTGCAAAGCGATGTCAAAGTTTGAAAACGTACAAAAAATATTATAAAATAATACCCGTACGGGGAATAATAATAACTTATTTGACGGGAAATTAATAAAATATATACGAACACACGCTTGCGCAGTGTATACGGTCGCGCACGTGTGTGTGTGTGTGTGTCGGTGTGGCATAATAATAATAATAATATTGTAATTGATGGATGGAAATAAAATAAAATTAAAAACCTTAACTTTACCAGACGTCACATCACTGACTAGGTTTCGTGCGGGGGTTCCGTTTTGAAACTATTTACTTCTTTAACGATGAATTTTTCACTCATAAACAGTTCGTTATGATAAAAAAAAAAAAAAAAAAAATGTAATATTCATATTTTTATTTACCGAATAGCAATAAAATTATTACGGATACTTGCGCAGAAAGTTTTATAACAATTTTTTTTTTTTTTTTTCGTACCTATATTTTCGGTATTTCTTTTATGATATTATGTAAAAAAAAACTATTTCCAAAATAATCCATTTATGTATAAAAATAATTAATTTACATGACCGCTGGCGTTTTGTATAACTATGTCCTCCGTTGTAGTCCCGGTCAAATTCACGTGGGATTTTTAGGATAGTAGTAACACTGATACGCGTTTTCGTTATATTTCTCACGTTTACACGTCGTGACTGCCGCCGTGACGGTCTTCCACCACGCGTGTTTTTTCGCCAAAGGAAAATCGCGATCGCCGCACAGTGGTGGTGGTGGTGGTATACCGTTTGCGTGTGTAAGTTGTGCTGCCGCGTCACCACACGCGTATTTGTTTGTTCGATAAACTGTAAATAATCGTACTCGAACAAAATGGAGAGGGCTCGAGCAACCCGCCCGCGTCCTCCCCACCCCCCCCCCGTCAGAGATAATTGAAAGAGGAGAGATTCAATTGTGCACCAAAAGAGCGCGCATCCGCGTGTGTAATATATATTATAAGTGTGTGTGTGTGTGTGTGCAATATCTTACAATGGTTAGTAGTGGTAGTAGCATTGAGTTTGTAATAATATTCGCGTGTTTCGCACAATGGTCACGCAACTTATATTCGAAAACGGTGTGTGTCGCCCGGTTACCGTCTGTACAGAAATTGTACACACACACACACACACACACACATACGTACACGTACACGCACGGTCTATTGCGTCCGATTATTATTATAACAGAATATATGTTTGTATGTAAAAATGAAATATGTAGTATTGTGCTAAAATCTCAAAACGCCCTCTTTTTTTTCCGCACGATTTTCGACGTCGAGGGTTCGTCAAACTTTAGCGCCCTGTGTGTGTGTGTATCAATGTCAAGTCGTTTTCTGATGACAAGTTGTCGTCTAAAGTGCATATTAGTTTTGTTGAATTTTCGTTACACGAGTTCACCGGTGCCCCGGAAGTGCGGTGGGGATAAAGTGACGGAAAAATAAGAAATTTATTCGAATAATACAGCCTGCTGTATTATTACAACACCTTTGAGCCAAATACGGAGTTGAATGGAATCGCAATCGAATGGAACACGCTCTAAGAGTGACAGTTTCGAGAAAAATAAAATTGTTTTTCTCATTTGGTCGGCACCACTTTAAAGTTTCATATTATCATAATATTATTAGATAAGATATACAAAAACAATAACATCACGGACTAAGATAGAATGGACTGATATCGTCGGATGTATTTTCAATAAGTACCAAATGTTTCCCCAGACGGGTACACTACATTCAGTGCCATCTATGTGTAAATAATAATCACAACGATTTTTTCCATTCGAATTTGATTTTTATTTTTTATTAATTTTAAAAATATAATAGCGTTTTAAAATGGTTAGAAAATCAAAAAATACGGAATATGATTCATTGTGAGGTATTGATCGTTGGACGGAACTTTAAAATGTGTATAAAAATAATCATGCATTATTATCACTAGATAGCGCTCGGCACTATGTACTTTTGAATGGCTTGGTGGAGAGGAGGGAAGAAACATTTGACGATCAGACACCAATACTCTGCCGTCATACCACGTTACCAGTCCATTCTATCTTAGTCCGTGAAAAACGTTAATTTTAAAGTATGATAACAGTTCCTTATCAATGTTAACAGTTCCTTATCAGTGATAACAGTTCCTTATCAGTGATCCGATTGAACAAGGGATACGTCAATATTTCGACACGGTAATTTGATTCTTTCCAACGGGTCACTCTAAGCGTATTCCATTTCAATGCTTCATTTAGGTATACGTACGGGATGACGCAATGGAGACGTAAAATACGATTTGCGGCGTTCTATAATTAGAATTCGTATCGAAGGTATTGACAAGATTGGTTTTCCGATGATATTTTACTCGCGTCCTTATTACGCAGTACTGTTGCTGCTATTACTGACACGCGGAAGGCAAAGCATTCTGCTGCGATGGTGTCGCGTCAACAAGCGTTCAAAACTCGTCGTCGCACGGTGAGGTTGATTGGGCGGATTTCGTTTATTACGGCGTCATCGTCATTACGCACATAATATTAAATATTCAATATGGTCGTCGATCGACGAATGACGGAGAAGAAACGAAAATATTTGATATATATATATGGAAAAAAATTAAACCGGCTGCAGGTTCGCTAGTACGAAATTAACGACCGTTAGGTGTATATAAATCGTTCGAACATGCGATATTTTGTTGGTAATTGCTATCCAAGTCTGGTGTGGGTTTCATCGACTGCTGCTGCACCGGGCGCGCACGATGACTACTAAGGTGCATGACACGTGAACAATTTCCAAGTGCAATAACTCTTATTCTATAAAATAATTTTTAACTTTTTTCTTTGAAAATTATTGCTATACAGAAATTACGTGAAATTTGTTTTTTTTTTTTTTTTTTTTTTAATCTAAAATTTCAAATTTTAGATTCCGAATGAAGTGAAGAAGCTAGTATTTTTACAATAATGTTTATTTTATTTATTTTTTATTTTTTTCTTTGTACAACTTTTCATATAGAAATACTTGTCCAAAAGTTTCGATAAATAACTTTTTGAAACCCGATTCGCCTCTAGAT
>JAIPRM010004918.1:0-21723 GCA_025469315.1 Stegophylla sp. TES_Ste_2020 | reverse complement strand
TATCATAAATTACTTAAATTTTAATCTAATTAAAAAAATATTAAAATATTTAACTGTAAGATAATTAAATAGGAAAATTATTCTTAAATATTGCAATTTACTTACATTTATATATGAGTATAAGTATTAATTTAGTATTCCTACTAGGAACCTACATATTTTCAAACCATATGAAAACATTTTGTTTTTAATTGGTATAATAATAGAGTACAACAAATAAAACACATATTTGATAATACATTATATTTATTTATAATAAATACTCAAAACATTTAAAATCAATTATAATATAATATTATGAACAATTATTGAAATTAGATACTTATACATATAATTTTTAATTATTAATTCTATATTTTAGTTACAGATGATGCTTTAATAATCTGAAATAACACACAATTTAATTAAATTTTCATAAAAAAAGTAAGCAAGATAATAATACATGCATGGTTGTTTTTTAAGCGTGCTCTTTTGGCCGTAAAATGCAAAAATCGGAATTTTTATTTTTGAAATGTTCAAGATACTTTAGTCACAATTTTCGCCATAACTAATTTTCTTCATGTCACCTTAAGAATGTCTTGTGGTGATACAAACTTTTTTTTTCAAACGACAACCCCTTATTTCAACCGTAGAATTTTATTCAGATTATAATTTTGTAAATTTTTATATATTGATATCAAAATTTAAATCATTAGTTTTTGAATTTTTTAAAATAAGTATTAAAGAAAATAGTCTTATGGATGCATATTTTATGTATAAATAATTTTACATGTACCTACTACCTAGGAGTATTTCTGTGGTGACTTCGATAAGATTAAAAATTGAGTTATTAATTTTCACTAATTTTTGTCCTATTTGAAAGGTAAGAGGGAAGCCATTTTAACATAAGATCTGTGACTCCCATTATTGATATTTTATAAATTGATATAATTTAATATAATAATTTTACTAATTTATATAATATTAAGATTTACACTATGAAACGCTTTCCCGAGATCGGTGTGTATGGGATCTACTAGTCCTTTGTTTTGAACTATCGAGACTAAATTAGTATAAAAAATTAACGAGTAAGTTAAAGTTGAATTTGATTTTCGAAAACCATGTTGACAAAGAGAATAATTTAATGTAGAAATAATTTTACTATCAATAAGTTTTTTAAATAATTTTGATAAAACGTTTAATTCAGAAATTGGGCGATAGTTGTAAATATCAACTCTATTCTCTGTTTCAAAAACCGGATATATATATATATATATATATATATATATAACTTAATTTCCTACATGAAGGAAAAGTTCTTGATAACAATGATTATGTAAATATAAAATTTAGAGTCCTAGAAAGAGAATATTTGCAATTAAATAATACTGAGGAAGGTATTAGATCAGATCCACTCTTACAATCAGAATTAAGAAAAGAAAGCTCCTCAAACACTTCAGAAATTGAAATAGAGCAAAATAATAAATCAGCAATATCTACGTCAGATGGTTTAATTGAAAATGTTATATTTGAACTATTTGATGAAGAGTAAACGGTACCGAAAAAGTTCCTAAATTTAATTGTTATAGTTTCTAAAATCTAAATTATCGAAGTAATGTCCATTTAATTGCATGTTTTTTAAATAAAGAGTTTATTTGCTATTTGTATTTTACAAATTTCGAGAAATCTTTTGGTTTATTTATAAAATTGAATTGAATTGTATTTAAATATTTGGTATAACATCCTTTTGATAATCTTTTACAAATATTTTTTTCTTAGAGAATTTATCATAACATATTTAGTCATTTTATGTAATTTATTTTTTATATAAATTAGATTTCGTAATTTTTTTGAAAACCAAAAAAGATATGAGGGGTAACAGGTTCTTTTTCTTTTTAGAATGAATAGTCGTATCCCTTCTCTAATTATAATACAAAACTGGTCTAAGGAAGTGTTAGCCTAATCTAACCTAACCTCATTTCATTAGACGAATAAATTATGGACCGGTCAGAATTATTAATGTATACGTTAAAGGCAATATAATTAACATTTTTATAATGAAAGTAAAGAGAGGAGCAATTATGGGTATTACATCTACTAAGACCTAATTTTAAGTACAGGGCTAGATGATATCGATCATTGGGTACAAGACTAGGGTTAGAATCGGAGATATTTACATTTAATTCTTTATTATTAGTAAAGATTAAATCAAAAGTTATCCATATTCATTTGTAGACGAGTTCATTTAATATAAATTTAATGAAGAAAACTCTCAAATATGATATTAGAGAAGGAGTTTATGAGAACGAGTTCCATTATATTTAAGGCCCAAGTTATTATTGTAAAATTTTGTGCCAGAAAGATTATAGTCACAAGATAGTATTAAATGGGTATTGATATTAGCATAAGCTAATATCCAATCTATTGTATTTGTGTGTTTAATATATACATCAATTTTGTTAGACAGAGGAATATAGCAAGCTATAAGGTGCCTAAAGTATTTAATTCACTTACCCCTACTGTCTTCGTAGTCGTGATCATTATTTTCAAAATCTATATCTAAATTATATAGTTCATCATTATGTCAATATTTATAAAACAATAATAATAATAATATAAATACAATAATACATGTATAATGTATAATGGATAATATATTGTAATGTTTTCTGTATAAAATAGGTACAATAAAAATTTTATGAAGATGTTAATAATCATTATAAACTTTTGTAAAATGTGTTTTGTGATTGCACTTTACAGTTAAATATAATGCTCATGATATTTGTGTCCAAAGGAAAAGAAAGTGGAAAGACGTTCAAGCAAGTCATGTGACCCTTATCATAACTTTAAATTTACATAACGCATTTTTATTTTTCACACCAACAATATAAAAGTTCATGATAAGTTTGGGAATAATAAAAATGTAAAAGAACAGAAAAGGCATCAGAATAAAATTTATTCTAAAAAGTCATTTATGTTTTACACACATAAACATTCGTACGCAAAAGAAAAAATATTATATCAAAATGTTCTATGACATTTCATTGTAGATACGGTTATCGAACGAGAATGTTATACATTTTTAGCCGAATAATTGAGAACACTTAAAATTAACAGTTTTGCTGGTGTCTCCCCCCCCCTCAAAAAAAAAAAAGGAGCCAGATGAGGCTCCAATTCACAGATGAATATCGTTGTGATGCTAAATTTTGGATGGAAGCAAAGACAAACGCAACCGGTAGGTATAGTGTATCGTTACCATTTTTAGACAAGATCAAGTCTCCTGAATTCAATGGTATGCGTCAGATAGCAGGTGGTCAGCAATTCTAACTCTTAGAAATAATACTGCTGAGCTTAATACTGCGTTAGGAGACGCTTATCAAAAGTTTATGCTGGAATACGAGTTTTTGGATGACATGACCGTCGCTCAAGAATCAACCTCATATATTATACCACACCATGCTGTGTGGAAGCAGAATAGTGATCAAGGCAAATTACGGGCGGTACTTGACGCTTCTGCGTGTTTTGAGGTAGATCAGTATTTCAATGATGCTTTATATTATATGTGGGCCCTAAACTACAAAAGAATATATTGTTGACGTTTTAATCGGGTTTCGATTTTTTTGATACGCGTTTTCTTCTGATATCTGTAAAATGCACAGACAGATTCAGGTGAATTCAGAATATCGGAAATACTAGAATGTCTTATGAAGATCTACTTTACAGGATTCTCTCAAAGAATATGTTCTTAATAATGTGATTGAATAAAGTCAATAGTGCTCAATTTCTATCTTTGAGGGTATTACGTGACATTGCTGATCACTTATGTTCAAAATCACCTTCAGTTCAGAATGTGTTACGTCTTCAAACTTGTATGGATGACATATAATATGCGGGTGCAGATATGCTAGGAGATGTTAGTTAAAAGTAGCGGAACAGTTTAAGGAGGGGGAACTTGTATTAGTAAAATACATGAAAAAACTTATTTGGGTAAAAGGAAAAATAATTAAGAAACTTAACTATCCTAGGTCAAACTTGGTAATAGTAAATGAAGGCACATATAGGAGAAATTCATATCATTTGAGGATGTTATATTCTTTTTTAGTTATAGTACTATTATGTAATTTATATTGTATTTTAATTGTATTTGTAATGAGTTACATTGTATTTTCATTATAAGTTGTATTTATGTTTAAAATTTAAGTTCTACAAGAATTATGAATAAATTACTCTGTGCTGAATTATATTATTTTGGTTAAGTATACATTAATTTTAAATGTTTAAATGTTATTTTGCTTTATTAATGTATTATCCGAAAGAAGAAGATGTTGTATATCGTGATATATTATCGTACTTATCTGTTCTAAAATGTAACTATATAAAATAGATAAGATTATTGTGGCACTGAATCAGTCTAATAAAACCAGTATTACTGAACACGTCTTTTGTTCAAATATAACACAATATATAAAAGATTATTTTTGAGAATTTGATTGAAATAATAAATGTTTAAACCAATTTGTAAATATTTAAATTATATTACCAGTTTGAGGAAGAAACATGACTTCTAAATCTTCAGCGTTTTTTTCTTCACTGTCCACTAAAAGATAATTTTTAACAAATAATTAAGAAATCTGGACATACTTTATGCGTATTTTTCACTTTTCAGATAGGATACTCATAGTAGGTTTGTTTAATTTAAAAGAAACGATAAATCATTTCTTCAATAAATAATGTTCTGAGTGGATTTTCAGTTAATAAATTATCAATATCGGTTTAGGTTAGGGTGATCATTTTTGAAAATATAAAAAACGGGACACTTAATTTTTGTTGGACTCTAAAAGAATAGTATGAAAAAATTACCAAATAACTTTTCCATTTTAGCATGTCTTTAAAAATAACAAATAAAATTGTTGTATTTCATTATAATTCAGTTTCTTAAACTCATTTTTGTTCGTTTCCTATCAGCACGTCATCTTAATTTGGTTCCAATTATTATTTTTTCTCGGAATCGTAGTAATTTTGTGAAATAATTTATTTCAGATAAAACTCACATTAGATAAAGCGAAAATAGTCCGAAGTTTCACCATTAATATTTGTTTATATCAAAGGGTTTATTTCGACTTATTTTTATTTCATTGTGAACCTGTACAATTATAATTTTTTATTTTCTTGTACAATATTTTATTTTGCGCGCATAGTATAGAAGTGACGAGATTAAATCGGGACCAACTCTGAAAACGGGACAAAAAGCGTTCCGTTCGAAGTTTTTCGGGACAAGGGGACATGATTGTCAAAAAAGGAATAATCCCGTTTTAAACGGGACTTATAGTCACCCTAGTTTAGGTATACATGAAAATTATCAATTTTATTGCGTTTTTAAATGTAAAGATATTATGGAAAACTATTGGCGCTACTGATTTAACCAAAATTGTGAACAAAAGTATATCTTTATATGAATAAATGAATAATACATTTTTAATCTTTAAAACAATAATTAATTGAAAATGTAAAATAATGACGAAAATAAATCAGCCATTTATTGGACTAACAGTTATTTAAACCATAATTGTCACTTTTAATGACTGCAAAAAAAAATTATTCATTCCACCACGTTGCAACTGCATTTCGAAAATCTTATTTGTGGTATATTTTACCTTTACTATTACATTTTTTAGTATTTTTCTCTACGCTTGACAAAACTGTTTAGAATTTCAAATAATTACTTATTTAATATGTCATTCGAAAGAAATTTTCGACCAGAAACCTATTCTACATGTACTAATTTGAACTTTATTTCAAATAGAAAAAGTATTACAAAAAAAGAAAAATAACAAATAAAAATAATAATAATAATTGAAAAATTAATAATTCCTTCGTTTCATTTTGAATCTAATACAAATCAACACATCTTTGGAAATTTAACAATTTATTATTGTACTAGCATCCTTATTTTTTCATTTAGTAGTTCTATATTCATCTCATTTCGATGATTGAGCATATTAGAAAAAAATTAATTAATAGATTTGATGTTTATGAAAAATACTGTAAGTACTTAGTACATAGTATAATTCACATTTAAAAAAATGTATTTTCAAGAAAGTTCTCTAAAATATTTTTCTTTTTTTTCAGTAAATTAAAATTTTTCTTCTTGCAAATTACTTACTTCTCATATAAGCTCCAAATTTTTTTTGACAAAAATCATAGTGGAATGGTACGTAACCTAAACACACATAAATAAACATATATTTATGTTTATAATTTATATTCATATGAATAAAAACAATAAAATAAAGAAGTCTTTGATATTACTATGGTATATTTTTATTACTAATAGTTCAGCAAAAAACCATCATTTTGTGTATCAGATATACAACAGGTTATGTAAATATTTATTTGTATCTTTTAGTGTATTTATTTATTAAATTCATATTACTTATACCTACCTATTATTACAAACCACAAATCATCGTTTTGTGTAAACGTTTTTGATTATCATTTTCTTAAAATTTTTGTAATGTTTTACTTTTTCAGTAAATTTAATATTTTTATTTTGTTATGTGTCAAATAAATATTTTTTTCTTTTATAAACTGTTGTATAAGAGGAATACATGTGAATTTTTTATGTTAATGATAATAATCATATAACTTAAAGTTGCAATCTACATGTACAATTTCATTTAGTGAAATAGTAGATGAGTAGTAACCAGCAAGAATGGGCATTAATATAAAGAAATTACTTGGTATCTCATTTATTATATTTACTAATAGGGTGGGATACTTTTATGGGTATGTTAAATTTTTAAAAAACAATAAATAATTTCGTTAAGGTAATTTCAAAATGCGAAATTTGTCAGAATAATAGTCAAATTTTTGGATTTCCCTCCTCCCCCTGACTATTACACTATTGTTTATATTGAGTAAAAATTTTGAGATTTTAGTCTGCAAATAATGCAGAATGCAAATAATTATACAAAAAGTAGAAAATGTACCAAAAATACTAAAAATGATCTTAAAGCATATAATTCCTAACTTATAATATACATAATTATATTTTTCTTATTCATTATCTGTGTGAATCATCTTTTGTATTATTTCCTGGGCTAATCAACCAAGCTGAAGTATTTTAATTATTTCTATATTGTACACTTTAAATTGCATCAGTGAAAATATGTTTTATTTTTATCCTGCTAATTCAATTCGTTATCTATACAGTTCATAATTTGTGTATGAAAATAAATTTTAGATTCTGAACGAAGTGAAAAAGCTAGTATTTTTACAATGATATTTATTTTTTTTACTATTTCTTATTTTTCTTTTCTTTTTTTTTCTGTATACACTATTTCATATTGAAGTACTTGTGCAAAAGTCTCGATTAGCAACTTTTTGAAACCAGATTTACAACTAGTTAGTACTTTAAAGAGGTCATTTTTTGAATTTCCCAATTCTTAAATTTTTTTTTAAACTATCCAAAATTTGACAAAAAAAATATCCGAAAACCATATTTTTTTTCCAAATTTTATGATGATTGAAACATAGAATAATATGAGAAACACTTTTGCACAAGAAAATTTTAAAAATGTGAAAAAACCATTTTAGAAATTTTTTCGATTACTTTATGTTTACATTTTTTTCCTTTTCTTTATTTATTAGATAAAAAAGTAAAGTAAAGTATAAACAAGAAATCCACACACACTTCGCACCGCGGATATTTTTTGTTCTTCGGGTCAAATACTCTTGGTAGGAAAAAATGATATCGTTTCTTTAAAATTCTACATATCCACCAAGAGTATCTGACCCGAGGAACGAAGAATATCCGTGGTGCGAAATATGTCTGGCTTTTTAAATTTAAGTATTATTTCTAGATCATAATTTTATAATACTATTGCAATTCAAATTAAAATTTACCGATACAATAATAACTATTATTATAAATCAATTAAAATAATACTTTTATTATTAATAAGAAATAGATTACCATAAAATCGCATCCGGATCAGATAATAATAATATTTTTCGTTTTTTAATAAAAGTGCTAGAAATGAAAATGTAAAGTTTAGAACATTTTTTTTCGAGGTGTCTTCATAAAAATGTAAAGTGACTGAGGATAATTATTAATAATTAATTAGGACAATAATCAAGTGTATGAGAATACAAAGATTAGTTATGTCAAACAAAATACTTTCATTAGCTTATTTATTATTTATAAGTTATAGTTTATTATTATTGTTCTAAAATAATAATTATTTAAAATATAAATATATAATAATAAATGAAAACACTACCGGATATTGGTCGAAAATGAGCTCTAAAACTATCATTTTACTTTAATCAGTCCAATCGATTCAATGAAGTGATAAAAAAAATAAATCTGAATTCACCATCAAATTTGCATGAGAACGGTCAAGCTATTTTTTTAAATCTCTGTCTTTAACTCTAAAAAAAAAATTATTTCAAAATTTGAAAATTGATATATTTATTTAAAAAAAAAAAAAAACTAAAAACAAATTATAAAAAGTGGCCTGACCGGTTTCATGTATATTTCATGCTAAATTCAAATCTATTTCCGTAATATTGTTACCGCTCAACAATATTGATCAAACGTTTAGAATTTTATAGGCAGCTCTTGTAGTATAAAATTTACGAGTTATTTACTAATTAAGGCTCGAAAGTTGTTGCATTTTCATGTTTTTTGTGAGCAATTAGATTTATTGCTAGGTAAGCTAGAAATGCATTTTATGACACTACGTAATAAATATTAAAAGTTTATAGTGCATATTTTTGTATATTTGGTGATTTTGTAGTTTTAAGAGCATATTTCTTAATTTTACAACTTTTTAAAGCATATTTGATGATAAAATTTAAAATTTGATAATGAAAAAACAAAATTAATTCATTTTTAGAGTTTTCATTAAATATTAAATGTAGTACTGTACTTAGTCTGTGTTTCAAATCCATTTTTATGAACATTAGAAACATAAAAAAAATATAAGAAATAATGTACTTAGTTTTTCAAAGTATAAAAATTTTTAAATGGTTAATAATTTATTATCTTTTAACTTTTAAAATAATTTTAAAAATATTTAGTGGTTCAATGCAACAATTTTTAAGGTAATAACAAAGTTATACTTAAATAAATTAAATTAAAATACATTTAATTAGGGAATTAACGGTTATTTTTTTATTTTTATTTAGGTTTTTCGAATATATATTATATATATATAATTTAATAAAAAAATTTTAAAAGAAAATTAATTTAATTCATGAAACGTTTTCCAAGCAATTATTTTATTTTGTATATTTATTTCTAGAAATGTAAGTTGATTTTACATTTTTATAATACTCTTTTGAGATTATCTACGAAGCTTCATTAAATCCACCTATTTAAGAGTGTTTAGTATGGAGGGCATTGATTAATAAAATACTTGTAATTATGAAAATTTTGTTTGATAAAAAAAAAAGTGCATATTTTTAGAGCATAATTGTACTTTTTTAAGCGCATAAGTGCATGAATATCTAGTACTTTTTAAGAGCATTAAGTTCCGAGCCCTAGTTATAATAGACTTATGAGTGCGCGTTCGAGAATTTTCCTGTTCTGCTCTTCACCATCACTTGCGCTAAATTCACTCACATTAGTCACATTATCAACTTCATTATTATCACTTCACATTTATGACACTGCGTAATTATACAAAACAAGAAATTTCCCAATCACGACTCATTAAAAACGTTCAGTTAATTGATCGAATTATTCAAATGTTAAATGAAATATTATCTATTTAATTTATAGTCCATTGACTGTAAGTATGAGAGATAATATTATTATCGTCTGTTACATTAAGGTAGGGTGACCATACGTCCTGTTTTATACAGGATTGTCCTTTATTTCGGCTTTGTGTCCTGTTGTCCTAAAAAACTTTTCTCAGGACGCTTTTTGTCCCATAATTTCAAGTCTGTCCCATATTAATCCCGTTTTTTGATTTACTGTTGAATTAAAATTTTTGAAACGAAATTATTGAATAAAATAATGTAAGAATCTAGAAATCTTTTAGATACCATTAGAACAATTATAATCGTAAAATGAATTAACAAGTTTTTTTTAGAAAGTAAAGTACTTATACAATATGCATGAATAAAGGATTTGAAGAAATTTTAAAAAGTATCAATTTAGTTTTATTTTTGTTATTTTATGTTTTTCAAATTAATGTTTTTATGTGTTTAAATTTAATCTATAATTGGTAGTTTAAAAATTATACTTTTGTCACGATTCAAAAACATACACACATATATATATTTATATAATAAATACTTATTTATTTAAAAATATTATGAAAAATATTTTTGTCCTGTATTTTATTTTCTTAAATATGGTCACCCTGTATTAAGGAGACATTAAACTACCTTTGTACATTAGTTCTTATTTGGTTTTTTTTTAGTGATACACTGTGTTCAATATAAAGTACTTGTATAAATAATTTTATAATTACCTGGTATATTTAAATTTTAGATCAGTAATTAACTAATATGTTACATTGTCAAATAAGTGTCAATGATTAATGTCATAGTACACAATTATGTTATTATAATATAAACATGTTCTTTAAATGTAAATTAAAATGTATAATAACGTACATGATTTTATATTCATCACTCGATTTGGACTTATTTCTTCTAAAAATGTTATAATGTATAATTTAGTTTTTTATACAACAAATAATTTAATTGGTTTATGACACGTAATACGATTTCTTTGTGTATTTTTTTAAAATAAATTTATTTAAATTTAAATGTATACTAACCTGTTTTAACTAAAAATTTATTTGAAGAACAATTATATAAATATTTGTATAATTTGTATTTTTATAATATGATTAAGTAAAATTCAGTTATTTATAATTTTTGTATATAGGTGTATAGCTTTTGCCTATCACAAAATCATTTTAATTTTCGTAGATTTTACAACTAATAATCCTTGTGAGAAAAATTAAAGTGTAATAATTAATCAATATTTTACATATTTATTAGTGCATTATTATACTTAATGACATTGTTGTATATTATATGAAAGAAAACTTGTCAATACAGGGCATCTAACGAGGATTTATCTATAACGATATCTCTAAAATAATAAGGATAATTAAATTTTGTTTTTAATAAACTCATAAGAACAATTAAACTGTATTTAATAATATTCAAAATTTCGAAGACATCTATTTTATAAAGTTCAGTTTTTTGAAAATATTGGCATTTCAACATTTTATTTCAATTAATTTTGTGGTATTCAATATTTTTTGTTTTTTTGATTTCCGTAAAAATTTGTATCATCTTTGATACCAAAGTCCATAATTTGTATATTTTTGAAAATATAATTAAACCAAAACTTTTTTATATGTTTAATAGTATATCCTAATTAATGAACAACTTTGCTGTCGATCACATAAATCAACATGTAAAAAATTTAATGTACTGTGTATGAAATATACTGATATACTTTAATAAAATTTTTAATTCAGTTGATCATAAATTATTAATAAATAATCTAAGCGTTCTTAGTTTTAGCAGCCAACTATTTTCACGGTTTGTTCTTTTTTAGCGGGTAATTGAGACACCCTCATGAGATACGGTGCATAAACATTGTTAAATTAAAACTTACAGGGGTTTCCAGCTTTCAAATGATCTTCTCTTATGTCTGGATTTAAATATACTGAAAATTCAATCATATAAATATTTATTAAAATCTAATGTTACATAAAAATAACAGGTATTTTCAACATAAATATGTTTTTAGGTCAGTTACATAAAAAAAACTTTTTTAATTAATTTTAAAATATAACGCTTTCGTTATCATGGTTACCATAATAATTATTTAAAAATAACAATTATATAATGATATATCTATTTCCAAAAATATATTTTTGATTAACAAATTTTCCTTGTAGAGGAAAAATGTCGACGTATTTTTAACGTCGACATTTTTCGTACATTTTACATTAGGTTTTGCTCATTTTTCTAATAAAAAATGACGAATTTATTTAAAAATTACAATTATTTATTGTAATTTTTTATTTTTTATTTTTTCATAAATTTTTAGAAAACTCAACCGAATTCTTATTTATTATTTAGCCGAAATATTCTTACGTCGCAAAACTAGCTGAGGGATATTTCTGATTTGTGGAGCGTATATTATATTATGTTAGTTAAACAGTTAATTAACTCAAATATTTCACAATTTACATTGCTCAATAGACCTTAAACATTGTACACAGTTTCTGAATTTTTCACTTTGTCCGTAATACACACACACAATATATTATATTATACATATAAAATTAAAAATGTAAAAAAAAAATAAAAATAAAAAAATTCAAGTTATTGTTAAATTTAGTTCTTAACAAATTACTTACGGATGAATTTTACTAAGAACATAGATTTTTAAAACAATATAAATAATATATTACAAATCAGTATAACAATATTAATTTTTTTTTCTATTGTTCTATTGCATTTTATTGCACAATACCATGTGTCCCAGTACAATTTGACAAATGCTATACATTTTCTACTATTATTGATTTTTAACTTTTTTTTTTTTTTTGAAAATTATTACTACAGCATTACGTTACAGCAATAACGTGTATATGTTTTTTTTAGGTCCCAAGTTTTTAAATTTGAAATTTCGTACTACAGCTTTAGAAAAATTTCAAAATAATTGTTTTTTAAACGTGATTTTTAGAA
Source organism: Stegophylla sp. TES_Ste_2020 (assembly GCA_025469315.1). Classification (NCBI taxonomy): domain Eukaryota; kingdom Metazoa; phylum Arthropoda; class Insecta; order Hemiptera; family Aphididae; genus Stegophylla; species Stegophylla sp. TES_Ste_2020. The sequence goes on along the minus strand of JAIPRM010004918.1, from coordinate 9,012 downwards.
AAATATTGGTGCTTAAATCTCTAAGAAAATATAGTCCTTTCATTTTCCACGATTTTTTTAAGATTGCGAACAATTTACCTAATAATTTTGTCAAATAGATCACAGTAATAGTAATTTATATATATCATAGGTTTTTATTTTTATTATTGAGTATTAATTTTTAAACATTTTATTTTGTTTTATTATCTAAAAAAATCGTAGGAAATGAACGGATCTTCTTGTCGAGTCCGATTTTAAAATGTCAATAACAATATTATTAGTAGTATGGTTCAATTAAAAAAAAGTAAAGTGTAGACAAGAAAGCCGGACTTCGTAACAAAATATTTTTTTTATATTTTCAAAATTTAAAATGTAAATGGTTCAAATGAGATTCATTTTAATTTTCTTAAGTCGAAATAAATAGTTTATCAAATAACTTACGAAGTTCGAAATGATTATTATTAAATATTTCTGCTTTTTGATCTGACCTTGGGAGTACTGAAAAAATACACATGTTATTTGTTTCATTCAAAGAACAAATTAACATTTTATGAATAATGATTGTTATTTGACGACAAACTGACTACAATCAACAACATTCAAAACTGGTTCCTGACGTCGTAATTGGTGCAATTAATGATACGATCTGTATAATGTTATATTGACCACAAACGAGACGAGAAATAATTAATTACCAATGAACTGATCACTCTGAAACGGTTTTAGGGGACGTGTATAAGTATTTTTAAGACATTGAATGTCTTTTTGCTTTGCCCACTTCACAAAACTCTCATAGTGCTTCGCGCTCGGCGTTCAAATCAATATGTTACGGGTAGAGTACGAAATCAGGTAGTTTACCTTTAATATATAAAATTTAAGCATTATCCAAGAAATGTACCAACGCATTATCCAGTGAGCTATAAATCAAGTATGAAGTCTTGACTTGGGAATTCACTATACGCAAAGTTGATACCTATAATATACAAGTCTCTAGAATAACATAATAATCCAAAAAAATGAAAAAATGAGAAAAAATTGAAAGTTGGATATAATCATTTATTAGAAAAGCATATTTGTGAAGACAGTTTTGTGAAGTTTTTAACATTATGGTTTATAAGTTTCATTAAATTAATGTTGGTTTTGAAGGCTACTTTAATATTGATTGTATTACTGTTAAGAATCTTAGCAAATTTATCAGACAATTTATTTTGATATTTCATATTGCAATACTTAAAAATATCATTTGATGGATTTTTTTTTATTTTTTCTTTAACACGTTTATGAATTTTTTTAATAATATTTAAATCAAAATTATTTCTTTGGGCTATATAATAGATAATGTTGAGTTTATATTAATAATTTTATTTATTGAATAGAATACACTCAAACCTATAAAATATTAAGTTAAAAAATGGAATCTTCTGAGAATAAAAATGATTAGAATTATTTGGTATTATAGCATCAGTTTGAGTAGGTTTTCTGTGTATACTTAATTCATATTTTCTATTTATAATAGATACTGTAAGATCTAAGAAATTAAATTTATTATTGACTTGTATTTTTAGTGTAAATTGAATTTGTTTATTTATTTTGTTTAAATAGCTGACCATATTTTATGCTTGTTTATTTGAACCTCTAAATAATATGAAATTATCATCAAAATATCTATAATATGCTTTTATGTGTGTCCTGTATACGTATGTTTATAATATTATTATTGGTTTCACAATGTTGCATGTAAATTTCAGATATAAGACCACATAAGACCATAAAAGACCAGCCTTCTTTTCATAAATATAATTTATGATTATATTAAAAATATAGTTTTGATTAATTATAACATTTATCGATTGAATATTTTCTCGTATTTCTTTTTATTGAATTTGTTACAATTTATTAGTTTATTTTACAAAATAGTTATTGTTTCGTGTTTAAAGACTGATGTGTATAAATTGTTTACGTTAAGAGAAACCATTTTGTAACCTGGTTTAATAGTAATCTTTTTAATTTTTTCAACAAAATCATACGTATTGTTTGTAGAATTATCAGTATAAATGTTTAATTTTTCTTTTATAAGTGAATCTAAGTGTTAAGCTAGGTTATGAGATGAAGAAGTTTTAAAGTAAATTAATGAACGAATTGTATTATTTTCTTTATACAATTTTATAAAAAGGTGTATCTATGTCTACTATTTTGCAATCATTGCAAAATAGTAGCTACATATTATAATAATAATGATTAATTTCTTTTAGATTTTATTTATGATTTCTTTTGAATTTGTTACCAATTTATTAATTTGTTTTGTATAAGCTATAACTTTTTTCAGAAGTTAGAATTTAAATATTGCTATTGTTTATATAATCTAAATTTTGGTTATCACGTTGGTAAGGCAATAAATTTTTCATTTAGGATTTTTATATTTTAAAGTTGGCATGAATTTCAGTTTCTGACAAATAAAATTTTTGAATTTTAGGCATAGGCGCAAATTACAGGAGGGCCAAGGGGGCCAAGCCCCCTCAAAATTAATCATAGCCCCCCAAAAATTGATGAGAATTACATATGGTTAATGCCTTTGGGGAGCTAAATCAATCAAATAAACATATTAGCCTCCCCAAAAATGTTTTCCAAGTTGCGCTGATGATTTTGGGTAATGTTTTTTTTTTTTTTTTATCAACTGAGTAAAAGTGGATCACTCCCATTTTAAATGGACACCACCAATAGTAAGTTATCAATCAATAATATCATCGTATATACAAAATATAGTAATCTATTTTTAAACACAAAATTTCAAGTTATTTATTTATTTCATCTCTCCTCTCAGATACGCGATCTACATATTAATGTTGATCAGTTTGGGAATTTAATTATTATTATTACCTATATGATTGTAGACCGCATGCATTAATAATAATTGTAGATCGCATATTCTATCTAATCCACCCACGGCATTTCTTAAAAGTATAGTAAAGTAAAACAACGTGTTTATGATAATGAATCTTCTATAAAAAAAAATAAATAAATATGGGTACTAAATAAATAAAATATGAGTGTGGATTATAGAAAATATCACTTGTAACACATTAATTTAAATCTGTATTTACGTGACAAGAAAAAACAACAATTACTACTTACAAGACATTACTGAAAAAAAAAGTATATATATATATAAATTTATAGTAGTTTAATACACAAAAATTACAAGTAAACTAGTGACAGAGATTAGAATCTCTGATAATTAATAAGCTGATTGCAAATACTTCTTATAACATCATATATGTTTAAAATAAATATTTTTCATTCTATATAGGTATATTGTATATTTACATAATATTTAAACAAAGTATCTATTACTATTAGTTAAACTTATAAATAAGAAATGTATCACAAAAAAATGTTTGACCAAAGTTCACGGGATCTTATATGTATATAATTTGAAATTTCTTCGTTAGTACTACACACATCAGAAATTGGGACAATGAATATTAAAAAATTTAACTCAATTTAATTACAAAACATGTAGTTAGTTTGTTCTATAAATCTCACCTTTATAAGTAAAGTACTTGATATAGGTTAAAATTTAAGAAACCTAATTTGAATTAATCTTAAAAAAACGTAAAAAGCCGGACATACTTCGCACGGTGGGTGTTCTTTGCACGACGGGTGTATTGAATTTCAAAGAAACGATAAATCATTTCTTCAATAAAACGATTTTAAACAAAGGAAGTTAATAATATAAAAAAAAAATGTTAGAAAAATGTCCAAAATTTTTTTTTCATATTTTCAAAATTTTCTTGCACTAAAATCTTTTTTCATATGATTTTCTATCTATGTTTAAATTTTCATATAATTCGGATCAAAAAATGATGGTTTTCAAGCTGTTTTTGTCAAATTATGGGTAGTTATTTCCAAAAAAAAATTGAAGAATTGAGAAAGTCAAAAAAATTACCTCTTTAAAGTACAATCTAGAAGGAAATCCGGCTTCAAAAAATTATTGATCGAAACTTTTGGACAAGTATTTCTATACGAAAAGTTGTACACAGAAAAAAATAAAATAAACATCATTGTAAAAACACTAGCTTCATCACTTCGTTCAGAATCTAAAAATGTTTAGCAGTTATTAATATTCTTCAAATATTATTAGTTGAATAGTTTTTGATAACTTACATTGTTGTACAAGAGTAAATGATTTCTCATCTAATGCATCCAGTTTTCCTGTAAATTAAATCAATAATTTACGCAATAATTATGTACTTTTGAGTTTTTCAATGGATCTAAAATCTATGAATTTCAATTAAATCTTGTTAATCGTAAAAATATAAACGTAACGTCCTTCTGGATTGTTTTTCTCATTTTATGATATTTAAACGAGATAAAATATGTCCTTCTTACATTTTTAGTAGTTAATATCAATTTAAATTTTTTTGTTATTAAATAAATTAGGACTATAAAATTAATTTTGGTATGATGATGTCATAGACTTGATAATAATTTGGTTTAGGTAAACGTTATATCTTTTTTATCGTCCCAGAATGTGAGTCAGATAAATTTCCTAGTTTGAATACAATCAAATCTATCACTAAGAACATATTTCTTGAAATATTCAAAAGTTTTATTTTGGACAATACATTCACGCTTTTTCATTCACATTCAATTTTTTCGCGTTTTTGAAAAAACTATTAAGAAATTTGAAAAATGACCTCTTAAAAGTACCATCTGGGTTCGATTTTGGATCTATAAAGTTACTGATCGAAACTTTTGGACAAGTATTTCTATACGAAAAAGTGTTTACAGAAGAAGAAAAAAAAAGAGTAAACATCATTGTAAAAACATAAACTTCTTCATTTCGTTCAGAATCTAAAAAACACAGATTTGTAAAACCAATACATTTCTCGCTATCACTCAGAATTTAAAATTGGAAAAATTTCGGAGAAATATTTTCAAGAAACTGATTTCAGTTATTTAGTCATAATTCTGAAACTAATAGCTATAGGAAAATGAAATGTTCACCAAATTCTAAAAATAGTCATGTGCATAATTCACACAAATTTCAAAATCAATACATTAAATTTGTGCTAAATATAGAAATTTGGAAATATTGGAAATGTCCCGGTTTTTTTAAAGTTTTTATTACATAACATTTTTGTTTATTGTCAACTTATTTTATTTTCATTATGTTATTAACAAAAAGATAATATCGCTTACTGGTAACTACAGGTAAAATAATTTTCAAACATTAGGTACTACGACCCTAATTTACGCTAGATTTCATTATATAGCTAATTTGGTAATTTATTTTATTTTCTGTTTGTATTTCATTATTCATTAACGTTCTGCGATAAGTAAAACTTATATTTTCTACATTTTTTTCTGTTTGAGCTAAGGTTATTAAATAATTAAATAATATGTTGTTATTTCAGATCAATTACCTTTTCCCAATGTGAACATAGCAATATGCTTTGAATCCACATACATATTGCTGTTTGTACCTATATACAACAAGGTTAATTAGTTTCAGTATTTATTTAATTATGTATGATTTCGTATTGACATGATTTACAAAATTCATTAGAGTAAAATCGATGAACTATTTCTACTTACTACCTATTTCTACCTACGTTTATTCATATTTATCATGGAAAATGTGGGAATAAAATAATTGTTTGTTTCAAACCATATTAAACAATAATCATCAACAGTGTGAACAATGTAGATTGTAGTAGGTATGCCAATAAATTATTCTCGCTGCTTTTTTGTCTTTATGAAAAGTGAATTGATCAATATGACTGTCAGAGACGGATTTACACTATTTCCGCCCCTAGGCAACTGTTTTTTTTTTTTTAACACCCAAAAAATATTTTTTACCGTTTATGTGTAAGACGTGAATTTTGAAGTGAATTTTTTTTTTTTTTACTAAATAATTAATTTTTAGATTAAATAATCGTTCTATTTGTGAAAATAGGATACCGATTCCAGTATAGAAAACGAAAATGTATTATAAAATTGAATAAAAATATTATAAATAAATTTAAAATATTCTTCAAAATTAAAATTAAGTATTTAACAATCCTACAGTGCTAAAATAATCGATATAGGTACTTCAAAGTTATTTTTAGAATAAAATGGTATAAATAGTCAAATATTTCATCTTAATAAACCGAATTTTCCCATTTAATTACCCCTACATTTACCAGAGAAAACATTTTAAAACGACAATAATTCTCATTATATTGTCATATTAATGTATTTTAGGTATACACCAACGTCAGTAACATTTAATAAAATAACCAACACTTTGGTAAACGTATTTAAAATAAAAAATATTTTTGGAATATAAAAATGTATGACTACTTTTAATTACTTTGAAGTCGATTAAAATACAATTTTAACACGAAATTGCCACTTCCGAAAATTTGCCGCCCTAGGCAACTGCCTACTTTGCCTGACGCTAAATCTCTCACTGATGACTGTATAAATAGTGATTCATAGTTCATTTTCTGATTGCATTTATAGGAAATTATCAATTATTATATTGGGAGTATACAAGTCGCAGTCAAAATTTAAAACAAATACATACTAGTCGCGGTCAATGAAATGTACTAGTTGCGGTCAGGCGACAAAATTTTGATAAACAATTTGTGTTCACTCAATTTTTGGATGACATACTAATAATTGCGGTCACGTTAATCCGTGTAGTGTACAACTATAAAAATAATATTAAATAGCTGTTTATAATAAAATTTTAATTTTAATTTTTAACTTGATTTTTTTATAAATTTCAGACGTATTTTGAATTTTTTACTTGAATATTTTTTTTTTTTTAATGAATTTAATTATAATCGATTATACATAAATATACCAAGCGATTTTTGTTTAATTTAAAGTTATTTTGAAAATCATTACATTACCAATAGAATACAAATTTGAATGAATTAAAAATTAGAATTTTATCAGATCTGGCGGTTAACGATTTTATTTAATTAATTAATTATTTTTAAAACGGCAAAAGGTTGTTCGAAGTCATTATATGCTCTGTTTGGAGTAAAGTCTTATAAGTGATCTTTTAAAAGATCTACCTAACATAGCCTTGTACAGTTGTACGCACTATGTCATTTACTTGACGACAACGAAAAAAATAAAGGGAACGTATGAGTGATTTCTGTATCCATGAATTACAAACGGCTGTTTGAAAGGAAAATGACAACTTGAAAAAGTACCATCCAAAAAAATGAATCACACCGATGAAGGAAATTTAAATTCATCCGAGTCGTCAAACATATAACTGATATAACATTATTCTGAACATCATTTACAAAAATCCAATTTTCATTATTTTTTGTTCGTATTTAATTTGCTACGTCAGGAAGCATTACATGTAATTGTGGAAAGTCACGCGGTAACTTCGGGTAAATACTCATTCATGCATTGTGAATATTTTTTCGACTTAACATTACGTCATTTGAGTCGAGTATATTTAGTGTCGGACTTTTGACACCTAAGAATGAATATTTTTAAACGGGCGCTCGTACATCTGCTCAATTGCCTTATGTTTTATACTGTTATTCGTTTTTTGCCGTGACAGTGATTGAGCATTACCTAGTTCATGATTATGTAATGTATTTTATTCACAAATATCACCATTGACTTCATATTTGATAACCGCATTACACGTTTTTTTCAACACACCCAATGCAGCACGTTGTTATTGGTTAATAGACGGTAAAATCCAAATTAATATCCATTAAACAACCTTTAAAACTTTTAATTTTTCACTTCACATATCATTACCAGAACTCATTATGATCTCAAAGGCTTAGGTATTTACTGAATATACTATTCGGAACTACGGTCGGCGTACCTAAATCGTCCTTGACCTCAATTAGAATTCAGCCATCAAATTACGTGAATAAAATACAATTATTGTACACAATCAGGTACGGGGCAAGAGCTAAGGGTTCAACGTCCATACCCCGGCCATTACACGATTGCGCACTTTTTATTTTTTTTATCTTTGAGCTCTACTGAAAGTATGTTAATAATTATTCTTTGTTTAGAGACAAGTAAAATCTTAAATCTTCTCAAAAATATTTTTATACGTAATTCCTGTACTCAGTTTTTAAGATTCTAGTGATATTAAAATAGAACTTTTGTAATGATGATGTGTATTTCTGGTTTTTTAAAACTACATTTTATAAGAAATTGTTTTTCATATTTGAAAATACAGTTTTTATTTAATAATAATTAATACAAAATATAATTACTTTTTTCATTACGTTTCACACTTATATCTTCAATTTCATGTTTTTTCTCTAAATTGTTTACATTTAATTAGTACATGCAATAAATTACGTTTTAATTAAAATAAACCTTAATTGTATTTATTACTCAAATGTTATTAGTCATTAGGTAAATCTATATTATGGATTTCCTCCAATGCTCCCAAAATAAAACAGCGAATATTAGAGCTAATATGCTAATATCCTAGTATACAAGCAATTATAGAATAATCTTCCGATTATACACACATTTTGTGGACACTAAAAAAACCACGATATTAATGCAAATTAAACATTGAAACATCGAAATTCTTAGAAAAATAAACTTTATAAGATAGCTATCCTGAAAATTTTTAAAAAAAATGAAGTAAATTTTCAATATTTTTACCAGAATAATAAACTCAATAAAAATATTAAATAATTTTAGTCTTTATTTATGGGTGTTCTAAAATAAACAGAATTTGATCATCTCCATTGTCTCAGGAGATATCGCAATAATTAAAACCTCGGTAGGACACTCCATTTAATAAATGACAGCATTCCTACCAAAGCCATAAATGCTCTCAAATTTTATCTTAATAAATTATAAGATTAAAAATGGGTCATCAAATTGACATAAGGCTGGGTCCTTCTATATAAAAAAAAAGCCGGACATACTTCGCACGATGGGTGTACTTCGCACGACGGGTGGTATTCTCTTGACGGGCGTATTAAATTTTAAAGAAACGATAAATCATTTCTTCAGTAAAACGATTCTGAA
>JAIPRM010004917.1:0-21725 GCA_025469315.1 Stegophylla sp. TES_Ste_2020 | reverse complement strand
CCAAAATCTTTTTTATAGGATTTTCTATCTGTATTTAAATTTTCATAAAATTCTGATCAAAAAATGATGGTTTTCGAGTCATTTTTGTCAAATTTTGGGTAGTTTTTTCCAAAAAAAACATTGAAGAATTGAGAAATTCAAAAAATGACACCTCTCTAAAGTACAATCTAGAGGCGAATCGGGTTTCAAAAAGTTTTTGATCGAAACTTTTGGACAAGTATTTCTATACGAAAAGTTGTACACAGAGAAAAAAAATAAAAAGCATCATTGTAAAAACACTAGCTTCTTCACTTCATTCAGAATCTAAAAATAGTTAAATTAAATAGTATTGTATAATAAACGTATACTTATAGATTTTTGTATAAAAGAAAAGTCCAAACTCTATTTTTTTTTTTTTTTTTTTTGGGGAGGAGGTTAGATTTTTGAAAATTTATAGAGGCAGCGTAAAATAAAAAGTGATTTTGAATCACTTGTCTATTCTATGTGCTCTATTGAACACCATCCGTCATTGTTAGGAACTCGATATATTCACATCTTATTTCTTAATATTTCTTTTTTTATTCATTTAATAAATTACACCCACGAAAAGTTCAAGCACAGTACATATTAGGTAAATATTTTTAATTGACAATATTATGTAAAAACAGGACGTAATATGCATCATAGGTAACCTTTGCTCCGTGGTTGAGATTTGGAGGGTGTGTTAAATTTTAAAGAAACGATAAATAATTTCTTCAATAAAACGATTGTAAAATGTGCTTCAGTTTATAATAACATAATCTCACTTACAAATTATCAATTTCATTAAAATTAAGAAAAAATGATTTTGTACTCAGTAAGTTTTATTAACCGAGAAAAATATATTGATGAAAAAACTGTTTCCAAAATGTATTTTTTCACATTTTCAAACATTTCTTGCGCCCAAAACATTTCTAACACAACTGTCGATCTATATTTGAATTTTCACAAAGTTTGGATTAAAATTAGTAGTTTTTCCAAAATTTTTAAGAAAACTATTGAGTGTTTTGAAAAATTATCTCGAAAGTTCTATCTTGAAGCAAATTGTGAACCAAGTGAAGTGGCTGGTCAAAACTTTTGGATAAATATTTTCATACAAAAAAATATTTACAGAAAAAAAAAAAACACAAGCTACTTTGCCCCACTTAGAATCTAAAATTGTATTTGGAAATTATTCATCTAAGCGTGTACGATACGAATGCAGAAATAGATCTGCGTCAAATAAACATTTATTTATTTATTTTATTATTATTATATTTATATAATCGAGGCGTCTAGTTTCAAAATCAGCTATAAGCAATTTTCAAAGTTTTTCAGAAACAACAAAAAACGAAAATAACATAAAATACTTGGTCTATAATTTTATAATAAATATGAAATCAAAGCTTTTAATGGTACACATATTGTACGTGAAAGTATATTTTGTACAAATATCATTACAAGAGTTAAATAAATTTATGGTTTTGAAATGACTGGTTTTGTTGTGAATTTAAGCGCGTATGGCTGTTTTTGAAATTGATTTTGTGAGGTTTTGAAACAAACACTGGAAAATTTAAGAAATCAAAACCTTTTTGAATTTTATATATATATATATATATATATAATTACCTAATAGTAAAAAATAATAACCAAATAGAACTTAATTATTATAGTTAATACTTAATTTCATGAAAACCGAAAAAATTCTTGACTCGATTTGAAATAAACATCGTTAGATGGCTGGTTTTGGTACTGACTACAATTTGCTGTTCTCATTTTTAATATCGATTATAGCCTTGTTTGATGTTCAATGTGAATATTTGGAAAATTAAAAAAAAAAAAAAAAAAAAGCCGTTTTGAAAAAATTGATTTTTAGCTGGTTTTGAAACTAGACGCCTCGATTTTACATTATATAGATAATAAATAATTTATTTAGATTCTCATAATATATTATTATACGCTCAACGCTGCTTACGACGACGACGACGACGACGGTGCTATATATTTTAACACGTCGTCGTGATGACACAACACATCCCCGCACACTCGACCGCGAATTCAATTCAAAGGAAATATTCCTTTTGTTTGATTTATATAATATTTATGTAAATATAGAACATTAAATTTGCGATTTTGTTTTTCGCACCACGGCAACGGGACATATTATATTTTATACAGTACATCAAGTCGTCTACGCAACGCGTTCTGTTTTACTTAACACTGGTGTAATGCATATAATATACGCGAACATAAATTATACATAATATTATGATGGTATATTATAATAATATTATACGCAGGTAGTGGGTATAAAATGTCTCGTGTCTTCCGCAAATCGAAATGGAAACATAATATACGTATAATGGGGGGGGAGGGGATTTTGTTCAAGCAAAAAAAAAATGTCTTGAAAAAAATTTCAAAGTATATATTTTTTATTAATAATAAACGTTAACGTGATTTAGGATTATTATTATTATTATTATGTTTGGATACGTACGTGTATCGGATAAAATTCGAATCGTAAATTGTGTTTTTAGAGGAAATGTGAAAACAGTGATAAAGGATAATCGTATCCTGTCGCCAAGACGGTAAATAATTGGCGATTTCCCAGTTCTCCGAAACTCGGTTTGCTGACACATATTTCACCTTACACCAGTTTGCCGGCTAATAATCATGAATTTTCATTTTAACCAGTACGCGTTTGTCTTTTATGATTCGGAAATCCTTTATTTATTTAAAAATATTCTCATGTACGTTTTCGTGCAAAAGACATTGATATATATGTGTAATAAAGTCAATCTTGTAAAAAATAAAAATTAAATTAAAATCTTTTCATACTACGTTTATTCCATCAAAATCAACTAATATTTATGATAAAAAATTGTAAATCCTGTTTTCAATAAAACTATTCTGAGCGAAGCTTGCTTTAGCTAATACAGAACAATAATATTTATCAGGTAACAGAGGATACTTATATTAAAATGTAATTTCTTAATTCAATTTTTAATGTAATAATATAACTATGAAGGCACTTGATGTAATACATTTTTTTTTTTTGTATACCTAAATGAAGCATTGAAATGGAATACGCTCAGAGTGACCTATTGAAAAGAATCAAATTACTGTATCGAAATATTGTATCCCTCGGTCAATCGGATCACTGATAAGGAACTGTTATCATAATTTAAAATTAATATTATTGTTTTTGTATATCTTATCTAATATGATAAAATGAAAATTTAAAGTGGTACCAAACCAAATGAGAAAAATATTTTTCTCAAAATGGGCACTCTTAGTGTATTCCATTTGATTGCTTCAATTCACTATACGTAACAGTATACGGTATGACCTCTCTACATATTCTTTACTCTATGAATGCAAAATTCTTAAGCCGAAAATAAACTTGATGGTTATAATATATATTACATAACAATATGTCTGAAAATTGGGAATATTTAAAAAACCTTCTTTTTTTTTTTTTTTTTTTTGTTTGTGAACAATTTTTAAAAATTTCTTTTATTTTTTATTAAAAAAATTTTAATATAAACGAAATCTGATTAAAATCATTTACAGTACAATAATAACAATAATAATAATAATAATAATAACATATCGCGTGCACCGTTTGGGTAATGTATTAAAATCATGGAAATATTTAAAACGTGAGAAAACAATATAAAAATTCGTAAGATACGCTTTTTTTTCTTTGTTTTGGACCGAATCTGATAGGTATAAACGATAAAAAAAAGTTCGAGGTCAAATATAATTCCCATCGTATAATAAATAATAGCCCGCACCCTTATTTTACCTTGAAGGTTTGACTCGGTATAATTTACTCGTCACTCGGTTCCTTTTTTAAGTGTACACAGTGGATAATTATTTTCTAAGTGTGTGGTAGAAAATTATAAGTGAAAAACTGTATTTTTTTTGTATCGTTGAATATCAATTATTATTAACAGGATAGACGTTAATATGATTTTTCGTGTTTTCGTGATTAATTTTTTGGTAAAAAAAAAAACAAAAGTGAATTCATGGATGTGGGAGTTGCCCCTCCCCCCCCTGTGTCATCCGATGTTTCCAGAACTTCACCAATATTTTGAAAAATAATAAGTAGAATTTGCAAATCAACATTTGAATTTTAGCGAATAATTTGCAAATTTTGGTGAGCCCTCCCCCCCCATGGAGTTCGATATTATCGAACCAATATTTTGCAATTATTTGCAAATTGATTTTTAGAATTTACATATAGAAATTGTAATTTTGCTGATTTTTTTGCCAATATTTGTCATTAAATCATTTTTTCAAATTATTGGTGAAGTTTAGGATGAAATCAGACAACATTGGGGGGGGGGACTTGAAGATGCCTCTACCTTTTTTTTTAAAGAAACTACTACACTTTAAATATGAACGTGCAAATTCTAAAAACTAATTTGTAAATTATGTTGAAATTTAATGGCGTTGAGGGGGGGGGGAGATCTCTTCACAAAAACTCGTGCGCTTAATGTGTATTTGTATTATCAATGATTATTATCAATTTTTTCGATCTCGTATAAATTGTTTTATTCAAAGCTTCCAAGCTAGTGTAATACTTGAAGGAGACATCAGGGGCACCCCCCCCCCTATGAGCATTTATATTTTTGGTAAAATAATATTTGTATATAAACCTGTAACTCCAATATAATACAATATTAGCATACTAATATAATTTAAATACAATACAAACGTGACTCGGATGAATATTACTCGTTTTTTTTTTATTAAGTTCATTGTTTTCTTAGACCCAAACAGTACTCGCACCCCTCAACTGAGAACTTAGAAATTAAGGTCACTCATGAAACGTTCATGTAAATATATAGGTTTTTTTTTTTTTTTCTGAGGGGTACATTAAACCCCGAGTTTTCAAATAAGCACTCTCAAATTTCTTAAGTCATTAATTTCTGTATTTCACAAATAATATTTTGGAATCGGATTGGAATTTTAATTTCAATAATTAACGATTTTACACAATTTACAAGATACAATTTTGTTGTGTGGAACACGTTGTTTTATGTCACAATAAAAATGAATAATGTCATATTAAAAACGAACGACGAATATTTCAGTGCTAATTTATTTATATTTAGAACGGAAAATGTGTGTATAAACGAAAATGTAACAAGTGGTTCAAGAGGCATTTAATAAAATACACAGGAATGTAGATATTATTGTTGACACAGTATAATCAACTAGTTTGCGACTACCGGAAAAAAATAAAAAAAAAACCGGAAATATCGATTTAATATTAAACATGTATTAGGGTGTTTTTTTTTTTCGGTTCCGTAGGCCAATGTTAAATGCGACAACGAAATTTAATGATTGATTTTTTTGGATTTTTTTTTTGTTTATAGAATAACTTTTATCGAGTTATCAGTTGCAGTGGCACAATTAGTATTTTTTCAAGGGGGATGTCTACTTAGTAATTATTATTGCTAATACACGTTACTATAAATAACCTCTAATATAAAATATTTTATGTATGTAAATTGCAGCCCGGGTATATTTTCTATGTATTAGATAAATTGCTTTTTTTTTTCTTCTGATATTAACAAAATCAATATTTTTCTTTCTATTGACTTCTATTTCTACTTATGCCTGGCAATAACAAGTTATTTTTAGATTCAGGGTGGAACGAAGAATGAATTTAAATATATGTTTATTTTATTTATTTATTATTATTATTATTATTATTTTACATATTTTCGTATGGAAATACTTGTCTAAAAGTTTCGACCGGCAACTTTTTGAATCAGAATTTACCTCAAGAGAAGACATTTTTGAGAGGCTTTTTTTCGAAATTCTCAATAGTTTTTCCAAAATTTGGTAAAACCTAAACAAAAATGCCTTTAAAAATTCTTTTTTTTTTTTCAATGAAAACTTTTTAAAAATATAAAAATAGATACAAAATTCTATTAAAAATATTTTGGCAGAAGAAAATTTTAAAAATGCGAGAAAAGTTGTTTTGGGAAATTATTTTTCAAATCAATTTTTTTTTTCTATTCTCAACTGAGAATAGAAAAAACTGGCTGAGTAGCGCACGCGCCCACATACACACACACTCACACACACACACACACACACACTGATGATAAACCGTGCGTTACAACATTATAAACAAAGTATTTCTAATATCAAAAATGTGTATGTGTGTGTGTGTGGCTTAAGTAAGAAGAGCCCGTGTCGTAATAACGTAACTATTGAGTGTCGGTAGATCCTCAGATTAGGAGCGGAGCGCTACGTAGCCACACGCGAGTAACACGACGCACACACACACTTTTCGATGTACAACGTATACGTATATTATATTATAAAGGTGGGGATTAGGGATGGTAAATAGGGCAGATTGGGAAAGGAGGTCGGGTATGATATCCGATTTACGTGGCACGAAAACGTTTCCGACGCAAACGATGGCGATGACGACGACGACGACGACAACGCGCGCGATGATCCCCGAGGAAAATATTATTATAATAAATACAGTACACACACTGGTCGTCGCGTGCGGTCGCGTAAAGACGGTTTCCAATGACGAGGAAAATATTACATCAAATGGCGCGAAAATAACAGTTGGTACCACAAAACGGGTGAAAATATTCACGGATTTTTTTAAAATTCAACAAACCCACCGAGAGTATCCAGCCAATCCAACCGGAAAATACTCATATTGTGAAATATGTTAGGGTTTTTAAGAATTATTATTTTTTTTTTTTTAAAAGAATTTATTCGTTATTATTTATGCCCGGATGAATTATGGGTTTTGGGTTAGTTATATAGTTAATATTATGAATACATTTAGAAATAAAAAATAAAAAAAAATAAATGCTTTTTAAACACTATAATATATTATTACATTTGATTTATTATTGAATTGGTTAAAAATAGTTTTTTTTTTTTTTTTTTTTAATTAAATTCCGTTTATTAAACTAGTCAAAAATCCTAATTAACGACTACCTATAGTTTAATAAACTACAAAAAGTAAAATTGCTTTTAATGATTTTTTAAACGAATAAATGTAGAAACTATTGTCTTGGTCACTAAAAATGCAATTCAATGTTACAATTATTTTTGTTTCTACGAGTTTACATTTGTGTGACTAATTTGGGTTGATTTAGGGTTGAAATCTATTGAGACGTGTAATTTCAATTTTCGATAGAGGATGAGTTTGCGGGACCCGGGGATACTTTAAAAAATATTAAGGGTTGAAACCCTTAATTATACAAATGACGTACTAAAGTCTGCAAGTAAAAGACCCTCTTTTTTTCCATACGGGTGTGGGCTAGTAAAACGTACGTTGTAAATATGCGAATAATTCTTTAAACGCGTTGATTTTTAAAACGGATTTCTCGACTAACGGTAAATTGTTCAATTCTCTTTCGTTACCTCCTGCTTAAAACAACCCCCATATCGGGGGTTAAACTGATTTTACTTAATTTTTTGACAGTTATTCCTCATTATTGGAATATGTATTGAGAAATTACCTCCCAAAAGTATCAATTAGATACGATTTCCAAAATTTAAAAAGTTAAAAGTTAAAACTTTTGAACGAGTATTTCCATACGAAATATCTTGTGCACATAAAATAATACTTAATTTTCCTAAATTATCAAATGATTTTTTCCCCATCTCTATTAAAATTAATGCACATTGAAATTGTCATTTTAACATTATGTTGTGTTTTATATTCTTTAACACCCCCACCCCTCCCCTTTCTTGAACAAATCCTTCCCGTTGGCCTGTGTGCGCGACGATTTGGATCTTATAACGGGTCGTTATAACTATTATGTGGCTTTTCCCGCGAACCATCCGTATTCTCACCACCTCCCCTGTATCGTTCCTCGGAGGGGGTGGGGGACCTGTCGTCATAATATTCGTCACCGCTGTTCATATATAGTCATTGTAGTCGTCACCACCACCACCTTCACTCCAGTCGTACCAACATAGCCGTATTATATTATATTAGAGCCCCGTGTCCTCGTTTATGCTTGTAATACGAACCGGCGACGACGGCGGATTATCTGCGCGCCAGAGATTCGGCGAGCTGCGAAAGCACGGTCATTAGAAGTCAATCAATCAGTCTCACGCCGCCGACTCTCACCCTCCTCTCCCCCTCCGAGCTACCCTGCGGCGTCTATCCCCGTTTATCCCTTTCTCTCTCTCTCTCTCTCTCTCTCTCACACACACATCACGATATCCATCCCTTTCGCCAGCCGCCGTCGAAAGCGCGTTTCGCGTGAACTCTACGCACGTATTACACCGCAGAGTGGTGTGCTCCAGGGGGTTGTTTTTCGGCAGACGCCACACAGCGGTCGCGGGCTTTTGAAGTCGCGTGAAAGGGATTCGCGAGAAACGTTCCCGCGGGAAGCGCAAAGTCGAACCGGGAATATTTATTCACCGAATCCCACGGCGGTTTCTCCGATAATATTATCAGTAATTTCGATCGAGAACGCGATGCGCTCCAGGGTCCAAACCGCTCCAAACCTGGAATTCCATATAATTGCACTTTGATGTCCTGGAGAACTCCTTAAATTTCACCGAGATTCCTTCATTTTAAACGTACGATATAGATGTAATTTTATAGGTACCATTTAGATACGAAATCGGTTTGGAAATAATATAATAATGTACATTTATCGATATTAAACACAGATATATGATCCGCTTAGCTCTTCGGGATTTAGTTTGAGAAAATTTGATCAATTATTATTATCCCGATCATAATTTTATTACAAAAAAACAAAAAAAAAAAAAAAAAAATGAGAAATTTTCGAAATGCTGTACTTAACTCAAAATTGATCAAATCTTTTTAAAATTATTGTGAAATGTTCTCGTGATTATTATTTTTAGTAGTTGGTGAAAGTTTCCAAGTCCGTAGTTGCATTATTTTAGAAGTTATGTTAAAAAGTAATTTTCATTTTTTTACGGAAATTCCGGTAATTGCATACTTTTTTTCTTTTTTTGTAAATTTTTCTATAGATTTCCCCCCGTTTTTGGAAAAAATGTATTGAGAAATTGGAAAAATGACCTTTTTAAAGTACCATTTTGGTATGATTCCGGTTCTATAGATGAGATACTGATCAAAACTTTTTGACAAGTATTTCTATACGCAAGTGTTCACAGAAAGAGAAAAAATAAATAAACATCATTGTAAAAACATAAGTTTCTTCACTCCTTTCAGAATCTAAAATTCAGTTATTAGAAATTATCTTTCAACCAAATATTTTTAATGTTATAATTTATCTATATTATGTTTAATTTTTCATAAGGTCCAGGAAAAAAAATGTTCTTTAGACGTTTTTGTCGAATGTTGAGTGGTGTTTCTCAAATATGGGAAAAACTATTGAGAATTTTGAAAAATTACCTCCGAAAATTACCATCTAGAGTGAAATTCTGATTCAAAAAGTGGCTGGTCGAAACTTTCGGACATATATTTCCATACGAATAAATTTTAAAAATAAAACAAATAAGTTTCGCGGAAAATAAAAATAGAGGGTAGTATTGGGGTTTTTCACAATTAATTCAACGGGATTATCGCCCTCAGTATTGTTTCCAATCTACGCCTGTCATACTACGCGTATACAATAAATATCTCGTGGAGCGTAGCGTTAAAACGTAGGGATGGATACCGTACGGGGGTAGTAGACGAATTGATGGCCCCTTATTGGCCACGATAATAAAAAATATACCCTTTAAATGGGTAAACCAATTTCGGTACTCGGACAATGTATTATTTAATAACTAACGAATTGTCGTGGCGATAAGCCGAATTGATTGAATTCAAAATTAATCGCTGCTGTCGATAAGACGACACGCATACACGTTAATATATGACAATTTTTAGATTCCGAACGAAGTGAAGAAGATAGTGTTTTTACAATGATGTTAATTTTTAATTTTTTTTTTTCTGTGCACAACTTTTCGTATGGAAATACTTGTCCAAAAGTTTCGATCCGCAACTTTTTGTAACCGGATTTGCCTTTAGTTGGTATTTTAGAAGAGTCATTTTTTGAATTTCTCAATTCTTCAATTATTTTTTTGGAAACCATCATTTTGTGATCCGAACTACATGAAAGTTTAAATATAGATAAAAAATAATATAAGAAAGATTTTGGTGCGAGAAAATTTTGGAAATGTTAAAAAAAAAAAAATTTGGTTAGGTTAGCCAGGTAAAGTAGACAGACATCATGAGCATAGTACTGATCTGCGAACGGAACCTATAGAGAAGGTAAAATATACATAAATAATAATATTGTATTAATACTTTTTGGGATTTCGACAAGGGTTTCTCATTTCGTGTCTCATTGTCTCGTTTATGACGCCGCTTCGCCGCCGCAGGTCTCCGTGTAAACCCGTCGAAAACAATTAGCGGCAAATGGGGGGAGGGGGAAGGATGAAGGGGTAGGTGGACAGGAAAGAGGTTGTAAACCGTTTACAACAATAATTAATAATATTTATCTCGCCAAACGCCCGCGCCCCCCTCCCCCCGGATCGTGTTTACCGACGACCGGGACTGCTGGTGAAGTGTTCTAGCGAGGGTGTACCGCGACGTTAAACATTCGACCCACTAACAACACGTTCTCTGTAAAAATAATATGTCACATACACGTTTGACTTTTATTGCGTTTTTTTTTTTTCCAATTTTGGATCTATTAAAACGTGGCGTATTCTAGGGGCACGTTGGTTCC
This sequence comes from Stegophylla sp. TES_Ste_2020, assembly GCA_025469315.1. Classification (NCBI taxonomy): domain Eukaryota; kingdom Metazoa; phylum Arthropoda; class Insecta; order Hemiptera; family Aphididae; genus Stegophylla; species Stegophylla sp. TES_Ste_2020. The sequence continues at coordinate 11,010 of JAIPRM010004917.1, read as the reverse complement.
AACTAGGGGTCGCGTTTTTTAAACGATCTTAGTTTTGAATTTATTAGGATTTCAAGATTCGGAGAAAAAAATGCTTTTTCAATAGTCAGGTCAGCGAGTGCAACTAAAAGTAGTAGCAGCAAGTTCTGTTCGATAATAAAAAATAATCGAATTCAACTTGGTCGACACAATATTAGGGGGGGGAGTAATTTTTGGGTGTTAAGCCCCTGTCAGATTTCTTGAAATTTTTACAATGGCCTCAAGGGAGACTAAATAAAAATGTTAGCTCCCAAAATGTTTATCCTAAACACGCCGATGCAAAATTTAATTAAATAGTTTGAACAAATTTCAAATTATTAGCCAATTCAGTTTTGAAAAATATGCAATTGACTCCCAAAAATAACAACCGATCAAGGACATATTTGATGGACCGAAAAAGAAAGCACTGGTTGAGAATTTTTAAACAATCATTATTTTTAATTTTGTGTTAATAATTAATTAAATTGAAACATGATATTATTATGTGACTAAATTTGGGTACCAATAATATTACGCGAAGTCTGTGACGTGTTTGTACGTTAGATTATGTAGATATCAAGCGTTTTGGATATTATGTGTACGTGACTTTATCGTAATTAGAAGAATTCAATCGATTTTCAAATATTTCGAACACACACACACACACGGAAAGGCACGATTGATCTGTGTAATAATAATTTAGTCATTTCATTCGATATATTCAAAAATATTACAAACCGCACTCGAGTGCTCTAACCCAGTGGTATCCAATTTTTTACGAATTTCAATGGCGCGAAGGAAGTTTTTCGATTTTACAGGTTCCTGTTTTGGTTAGTTCTGGTACTTGAAAATACAAAATCACAGTTCCGATTTCGGTTTGTATCGTTTCTAATAGATTTTAAATACATTTTTTTTTTTTTTTTTTAATCAGTCAAAAAGATGGTCATGATTTTTTTTTGAAAAAAAAATGTAGTTTTGGAGAACTAACGTGTAATATCTTTATTATTATTATTCTCCAGGATTAAAGCGAGAAAATCCAAAAACACCTTGTCATGCTTTCGAAATATTACACACTCCAATATTACACATATCATATTAAATTTCTCCGAAAATAATAGATGATTTTGGAAAATTCGCTCTGAATGCAAGCGACCCTATCGAAAAAAGGGCGAAGCCGGCAGGCGCGGATATAGACGCCATAAAAGGGAGGGTCAATTTTAAATAAAAAAAAAAAAAGTGATATAAAATAAATATTATGAGAATTAATTTTCGTCTGTTAAAATACAAAACCAAGTATAATGAAAAAAAAAAAAAAAAAAAAAAAAAAAAAATGCTTATACATTTTTATTATTTCGTACAGTCAGGGAACCTATTTTGTGAACGGGGACGGGGAGAAACTGCCCCTATTGCTCTCCCCTTGTATCCGCCACTGGGAGCCGGTGATGAGTTATGGGCGCACCGACCGAGACGTCGTTTACATCGTCGTTTTCACGTGCGAAATTGCTGCAACGTCGTCGGCAATCGTGTTTTATTTATTTATTATTATTATTTTTTTTTTTTTTTTGCGACGAGAGAAAGACGTGTGTGTGTGTGTGTGTGAAGGTTTTTGGGGGCGCGCCGACGGTAGTGGTAGTAGTGGTTGCTGTCGTCACTGGGGAAAAACGCTCGACACTGACAATTATTTTCGAGTTCACGTCGTCTCCGGGGCCGAGTTCCGAGATGTATATATTATATTGTTACGCGTCTCAGGTCGGACGGCGGTGACGACGCGTTTCATCCCCGAGGCCATAGATTAAAATACGTGTGTATATATATATATATATATATAACCTACCACCGGGCGTACGTCATCTAGGTGTAGGCCTTCTGTAGTGTGTATAATATATTATTATAACACACAATGTACACTCGCACACACACACACACACACACACACACACACACACACACACACTAACGCGCGTTATCATTTATCGCTCGTGGTGGTACGCGCAGAGCAGTGGGTTCCCAAAAGGGGAGGTGTTCGAGTAAGATAGAAAGGGGTTCGAAATTTGTTTGGAAATGTTTTCATGCTACACTACTGTGCTGTACAAAAATGGGAGAACATTTTTGTAAGTTGCTAATAGTATTAGAATAACTTTAAATGATTTCGAAAAATTTCTTTTTGAAATATTACTTTACCCACCGAAAATATAATAATAAGCTGAATGTATAAATCGAAGTATTTTTTCGAGTAGAAAAAGTGGTTTCAAAATTAAAAAAGAAAGAATGAAAAAATAAACATCAGCGTAGTATCGTAAAAAATTCTTCGCTCCGTTTAGAATAAAAAATTAATTTTAATTTTAAAAAACGTTATTAGGTGTTACATTACCAGTGAAAATAAACCTCGAAAAGCAAGTGAGTTTTGAAAACCAAACCAGTCGTGGGTAAGTGTATTAGATTTTGAGCGAAGAAAATTGTGGAGAGCAAAAAAAAATAAATAAAAATAATTATAGAATTTATTATTTTACAATGAAGGAAGGGGCTAGGGAGGGGTGATAAAAATGTCCTACTTTATAAACTGAATTGTTGGCACCAACGATAATACTTATAGATTACCCCTTTACAATGGATTTAAAAATCAAGCATAAGTTTTCCAAAGTAAAAATAAAACTCTATAATATTAATTTTTGGGACGATTTTTTCCAGGGGCTTTTTGCAGTCGTCGTTTTACTCGAATTTTTTTTTTGGTGATTTTCACTTTGCTCCAGAAAAACTATTTGGAATTTCGAAAAACGACTTCGTTGAAACACCGAGGAAAGACGAAATTTTTACGTATCCATATTACCTGTCTAGATCCCCCCCCCTTTCTTCATAAACAAGCTCCACAGGGAGACGCGCGGGCATTCACTAAAATATCGACATCCCCAACTATGAGTACGCAATATAAGGGTCGTAAAACCTTGGAGAAGCGTTACCGAGCCTGCAGGGTCGTGGTCTCGTGTTATTCCCCGGCGGAGGTCTTACGCGCTGTAGTCCTTCCGCGAATTCGAAAAAACGACCTCGTTCTCGGTGTACTGTGCCGGAGACGAGGTTGTTTTTCGAACTACCCCCGACACGATGTAGTACACGCCACGCCACGCCACTCTGTGTTCGTTACGCGTAGATCACGGCCAGATTAACATCCTTTGCCCTCACTAGACGTAATATTTGATGACGGTCGTCGGTGAGTGGTGTATATCCTACAAGGAGAAGGGATGAAGGACGAGTTCTGTATGAAACCCGCTGTCGATTTCAAGGACGGAGGGATTAACGTTCAAGATATAATAAAGGACCCTGCTGCAGTCCATGCGATAAACTAATGCTCCTCTTTTCTCTAGTCATTTCGACCACTGTACCTGATTGAAGTGACATGGATGGTGATGGGAACAAAAGTGTCTTTTAACATCCCCCAAATTTGAAAACAGCAACACTCATTTGGACAAAGTCCAACCATGTTATTCTTGTGAAATTTCATCGAATTTATGTTTTTAAATATCAAGAAATACTTGCAGAAAAAAAAAATTAAAAATATTTTAGTTATTATAAACATAATGTATTATCAGATAAAGCGTCATATTTTGTTATTTCAATTTTTTATTTTTTTTCATTTTGAGTAATTAATATTTAGACAATTATGAGGAGATTAATTTTTATCGTTTAAAAAATGTATAAATTCGTGTTCATCACTTGATTCTAGTCTCGGCTATTCTGTTAAAAAATAAATAAATGGGGTTTTTCGACGAAGCCAATGTATAATGTAATAAACTAATGGTATAAATGTTTGTATGAATTAAAATTATAATGTCAAATTATGGGAATTTCTCATCTGAGCATTATAACCTTTTTGGAAAAGAAACATCTTAAATGCGTCTCGTATTAAAAAATGGGCAAATTGAAGTGTCCAGTATTAAGGTAGAATTTTTCGAGTTTTTTATCCGCCGCCGCCGCCGCCGCCGTCCTCGACACAAACACACATGCACAAAGAGGAGGAAAGAGAGAGATGACGTCATCACGTAATTTTCTTTGTTTGGAAAACGTGTAATTTACGCCCGCGGTCACGAAATCTAAAACAACAACAATAACGAGGGGCTTGTTAAAATCTGAAAAACCCCGTCATCGACGTCCTCGACACACTTCCGGCGGCGGCGGCGGCGGCGGCGTGTAGATTATAATATTTTATATTATAATTTATTTTTACACACACACACACACACACACACACACACACACACACCGCCCGTCCGGCCTAGAGGAGGACTGCCGCCTACTCGTCACTGCCACCGTCGCACCCCCACCACCGGGGGTGACTTCCGTTTCATTAAAATAATTAAGTACTTCGAATTACGGTTCAACGGTTGGTTTATGGCGTCGGCGTGTTGTTCCGGCTTTTTCCTTATCTCGATTCTCGTTAAATACGCCTTTTTTATGCACACGACTCGCTCTGTTGTCCGCCGTGCTCCTCCACTCGCTGCGGTGTTCCCGAACAACAATAATGTTGATTTACGACACAGTCGCCACAGATACACGATAGTCGTCGTCACTCCACTGTTATAGCGCGAGTTATCGTTTTTTCGCGACATTTTCTCACCCCCCCCCCGACCACGGGGACTTACACGACGGGCCCGTGCACAACATTCGCGATTATTCAAATCCGTTTACCCCCCTCCCCCACACACACACACACACACACACACCTGCACTGGCATGATGTCGCACAAAACTGATTGCATTCGTGTGCACCGAATATTTAATTAACTTTTCTTATTATTACACTAACGCATGGAAGTAATTAAGTGTTAAGTTAGGAAAAAAAAATCGGAAAAACCAAAAAAAAAATAGTGGTAGTGAATTAACGGATAAGGTCCTACTACGGTAGGACCGCTCCGTTTTTTTTTTACTTAGCTTCGCGCCACTTAAACAAAGATATATACACTTTAAATTTTAGTGCCCAAACGTGGTATTTTTTTAGGAATATGGAGTGCCCAAACGTGTCGCAATTTGGGATAAAATGCCCCCAAACGTGTTGTAGTAGCCTCAAAAATGACCTCTCTAAAGTACTATCTAGAGGCGAATCCGGTTTCAAAAAGCTGCTGATCGAAACTTTTACACAGGTATTTCCATACGAAAAGTAGTACACAGAAAAAATAAAAAATAAACATTATTGTAAAAACACTAGCTTCTTCACTTCCTTCGGAATCTAATTAAGTACGAGTTGTGTGACAGTAATTAAATATTCCGGTTCAACGGCCGGATAACTCCGCTTTTACAATTTTTTCCGGACTCAATAGTGCACACAAACGCCGCTGTAGAGTCCAGATTTATATGTATAAACATATTTTTAACGAACTTATCCTGTTTCGATGGGATTAACGCGATTAAGAAATGTTTGCGTTTTATGGAATGTTTTAAAAAAGATTTCTTTCGCATATTATTCTTAAATATTTTGATCTCAGGAAATATTTCAGAATGATTTAGCTTATGGTAGATATTCAAGAATATTTCTGCTATATTGCAGGATTATGTTAGAGAAATATTAGAGAATTTAGAATATTTCCCAATTCGTAGACTAGTTTCAATTTTTAGTTACCGTTAATCGGTAATTTCATTTGATAAATTTTTCAACTGAAATATATATATACATTGGGACACACCTCTATTATTAAAGATACAAAATTGTATTATTGTATAATAGATTCTATTATTAAGATGTGACAGATTGTTGCTCGTTATAAACAAGTTTTTATTTTTTACGAGTATATTTTGGGAATATTGAGCATATTTTTGGAATATTATAGAATACGTTGGGACTTTTAGAAAATATTTTGGAAATGTTTCATCAAAAATTGTTGTTGTATATGAACATAAAATTTCAAAAATGTGTTAACAGAATATAAACCCGGACCCTAGATATCTGTTATTATTCCATTAGGATTTCGTGAATCGAATGAAACGGGTTACGTCAACACGAGTAAATTATATTATACATTTTTTTGAAAATAATTATTATACTTTATACGCAATTTTTTTTTTTTTTTAATTTTATAACTTATTATTATATTATTTATATTATTATTATTATTATTATTATTATTATACGTAATAAATCATAATATTCGCTATGTCTCGGATTAATTATTTTATCATTGTGTTTAGCCGCGAGCATGTTTTGTATTTTATTCCAAGCACATTGCCACATTTGTAATAAGTCCATCTTATGCTTATTATTAATCATCGTGTCAACTGTGGTACGTCTATTGTTCATACGGTTTACCTTACCGAATTGTTCTGCAGGCTTATTATGCATTATGTATACATGAGTGATATTTAACCTTTTCACGGGTTAAATTCACCGACGGCGGAAGCCACAGTATTGCATACGGACTAATTCACATAATTCCAATCGATATTTTAGAGATCCAAACAGGTAGTCGTGTTAATATTTTAGATTCCGAACGAAGTGAAGAAGCTGGTGTTTTTACGATGATGTTTATATTTCTGTGTACGACTTTTCGTATGGAAATTCTAGTTCAAAAGTTTCGATCAGCAACTTTTTGAAACCAGATTCGCATCTAGTTGGTACTTTAAAGAGGTTATATTTCGAATTCCTCAATTCTTCGATTTTTTTTGGAAAAAATTACCCAAAATTTGACAAAAACGACTCGGTAACCATCATTTTTTGATCCGAACTACATCATAGATAGAAAATGATATTAGAAAGATTTTGACGCAAGAAAATTTTGGAAATGTGAAAAAAAAATTTTGGACATTTTTCTAACATTTTTTTGTCTGATATTTTTTTTTTTTTTATACTGTTAATTTTCTTCGTTTAGAATCGTTTTATTGAAGAAGTTCCTTTAAAATTCAATAATACACCCGTCAAGAGAATCCCACCCGACGTACGAAATACACACTTATTGTTGTCATGACTCTTATAGGCGTGTGGAATTTCCGTACGACCGTAGTTTTCATAATATACTGACAATTAAATTCTCTTACAGTATGCGTAATATTATAATAATTATTATAAGGTTAATTCGAAGAAATTAGTTTAGGATTTAATGTTTTATTTCTCGATTTCAGGCGGAGTATGCTATCTTGGGCAGATATTTAAAACCACCCTTCATCCCCACTGTTAGTCTACCCTTTCAAAAAATATTATTATACAACAATGATGTTACAACATTTAAATATTACTATTTACAACGTGAAATGAAGTACTGACCCAGTTTCACGTGGTGAACTATTAAGAATTCAAAATTGTATATAAAAAAAAGACGACTCGAGTGAAGTCGAGTAGAAGAATTCCGGGAATTCAAAAGAAACGACTAATCATTTCTTCAAATAAAAACGTTTCCCAGTAATGATTCGGTTAACTGTACACAACAATAATTGATACGCGTATCCTTCATAAGGGGTGAAAATTCAGATTTTTGTGGATTTTCCGGTTTCGGAGATACGACCTAATAGTTATTAAAATCGATTACGCAACATTTTCCTGAGTTTTAGAAACACGATCATAAATTTCGAAAAATTACCTCTTTGAAGTATAATAATAATATCGAATGAAAATTTCTTATCAACAAAGTTTCTGGATGAAACTTTTAAACAAGTTATTTTACTACATAAAAAAAAAAAAAATTGTTTCCAAAAAAATAAATAAAATAAAAATTAAACGTTATTGTGAAATCACTCGTTATTCTCAAATATTACCAGGGAGTATTGAAAAAAAGTGTTTAAAACCTCATTGAAAAAAATTAAAACTGTGTGTAGTGTGAGTGCATTTCAGATTTCTCTAGCACACGTATGACGCTTTAAACGAGGAGAAGTCATAGCTGATATTAAATACATGGATATATTCGTAACTACATGGGGTCGCTGTCTTTTTTAGGAAAGAGGGAAGTACGACCTTGGAGGTTTTTTTTCTCTATTTTACCTGATAAGGAAACCCATATAATCTCAAATTTTCAAAATGTTCCTTCCCGCTTGATAAACTTTTGTGGCCTATCCCTGTGGCGTAGCCAGGAATTTTTTTCAGAGAAGGCTGATCAGTTGAATACATTAGTGCAATAAGGATTAATGTTATAGGGGCCAACATGTTTATTTGATTGATTTAGTCCTCCAAAGGCTTAACAATTAACATGCTTAAATATATGTCAACCTTCAGAAATTTTCAAAAAATATAGAGGAAGGATCCGAGTGATTTTTTTAAGGGTAGCTGAACCTCCTAAGTCCTCCTTAATTGCGCCTTTGGTTTAAGATACTAGTGGAGGATACAAGGACAATCGCCTTCCCCTCCCCGTTCACAAAATTTGATTTTCTTTCTAAAGGAAATGATAAAAATATATAACCCCCCCCATTTTTTGGTGTCTTTATCTTGTGTTCATCAAACATTCTTCTGATCCCTTCTGATCTTATCACTTATTACTTTTTTCAACAACTACCAGAGCTACCTAACATATCCCATATTTTATATTGTTTATAACTAATTAGATAATAATTTAAGATTTCTCGAATTTTCGAGAGGCCACACCCCCCCTGGCTACGCCCCTGACATATACACTCATTTATTATCTACGGGATAGGTGAAGACGATAATACTTATTGTAATATTGTAAATATTCCTAGATAACAATGGCATTCGGGTGGAAATATTATTATATAATATTATATCATTGTCGCGGCGCATATTATCGCGCGTGGTAAAAAATTCGAATTAATAATCCGGTGAAATCGATTTAATTAACCGCATATCGGTGTTGTACTCAATTAGTGTTATTGCGGGCTCCTGGAAGTTAATTAATACGATTGTTTTTTCTTTTTTTTTTTTCAATATTTGTTTTCCATTTTTCACCCGTATACGAAATCAGCTTTATAGTTTTGGATTATAAATACCCCAAAAATACCACTGTTTTTTTGTTTTCCACGTATAGTAGTATCCATGTAAATTACACCGAAACGGTACCAATAATAATAATAATAATATGTAATCGAATCGGTCGGCGCGTGTAGTTCCCAACCGAAATAACGTAATTCAAACGAATTAATGTCATTTGTGATGTAGTCGCGTTCGCTAATTGAAAATCAATGCTAATGATGATGCCCCCGCACGCCAAAGTGTAGTCATCATAAGAGCTACTGCTGCTGCTGCAACGGTGCAATTAGAGTATAGGAAACTCGCGGGGTTGAGGCCGGAGGCTGGGGAGGGGATGTCTAAAAATAATTTAATAATTTTGTTTTGTATTGCGTTGCGTTGCGGAGCAGACGCGGGGTCGGGTGGTTTTTGCGTGTGGAAAGAATATTATGATTTTTTTTTTTTTTTTTTTTTTAATGGATATAATAATTCATTAATGAAAATGAAAATGAAAAAAAAAACTCACTACGAGCTACATTAATATAATGTGCTTTCCCCCCCCCCCGTCAGTATTATTGCCGTTGGATTGCGATACAACATAATATACAATAATATTATAATTATTTATCTGTTTTCATACGATTGACTCGTTAGAGAAATTTTCATACCGTGTCGAATGACATAAAAACATATAATTCATATTTAATTAACTATTTATACAGGTTAAAAAATTTATAATGATATACAGAAGACAATTTTCGAATTTTAGATTCTGAACGAAGCTAGTGTTTTTACAATGATGTTTATTTTTTATTTTTTTCTGTGTACAACTTTTCGTATAGAAATACTTGTCCAAAAGTTTCGATCAATAACTTTTTGAAACCCGATTCGACTGTAGATTGTACTTTAGAGAGGTGATTTTATGAATTTCTCAATTCTTCAATGTTTTTTTTTTTTTGGAAAAAACTACCCAAAATCTGACAAAAACGACTCGGAAACCATCATTTTTTCATACGAACTATATGAAAATTTAAACATAGATAGCAAATGATATAAGAAAGATTTTGACATTTTTTTTTTTCACGTTTATTTTTTATACCATTAACTTGCCACGTTCAGAAACGTTTTATTGAAGAAATGATTTATCGTTTCTTTAAAATTCAATACACCCGTCTAGAGAATACCACCCGACGTGTGAAGTACACAATTTTTTTTATTCTATTTTCGTAACAGATCCAATTTTTTTTTTATTTATTCTTAACTGTATCTGTACGAGATCGTATTAAATTAGAATCGCTCCCTATTAATCGAAACACAATACGATTTAAGCGCACGTCGATTAATCAATCATTATAGTTAATAATAATAATAATACAATAATTATTACAGTATTATAATATAATTCACGCGATATTCCCAGCGCACACAATGTAAACGTATAACTCACGACGCAATTATACAATTTAATATTCTACGGCTACTATATGTTACGTATATTGACGTTCAAAACTTAATGTATGCTATTTGTATTTATTGCATTGCATATATATATATATATATATATATACACACACCGTGTGTTTTGGTTAGCGAGACGGCGGCGGCGCGGTAAGTGAAACAGCAGCAGCTAGCTAAGCAAAGAGAAGAGGAGAGAGAGAGAGAGAGCGAGCGAGAGAGCGTTTAATCAAAATAAGTTATGAGAAATCCAGACAGTGCGCGCGTGTGTTATCTGGAATTGAAGTAGACGGTCTACCGGCAGACAAACGTCGTGCCGTTAATAATTCATAAGCAACCGACAAGACGTTTGCCCGTCAAAAGCCACCTCGCAATTTTATTACAACAAACTCTGAGAAATGGGAAGGGGAGAAAAATATAATATCGTATATTATTTACCGTCCGGGTTATTGCATAATAATAATAATAATAATAATATACGGGGATTGATCGATAATAGTATTGATAACGACAACGATATTATGTTACGATATTAATATTAACCGGAGTAACAATGCGCAAAAAAAAAAAAAAAAAATACGAGATAAAAATACTGAACAAAAAAAAAGTGCTTATAACCCAGAGATGAATAGTGTAATATAAGTGTAAGTACGAGGCCGTAGCCACAGCATGACATTTCGGGAGGG
>JAIPRM010004916.1:0-21727 GCA_025469315.1 Stegophylla sp. TES_Ste_2020 | reverse complement strand
TTTTATTTTTTTAAAAAAAAAACCAAAAATTTTATAAACACGACTCGGAAACCATCATTTTTTGATCTGAACTATATGAAAATTTAAACACGGATAGAAAATCATATAAGAAAAATTTCGGAGCAAGAAAATTTTGAAATTTTGAATTTTTTATATTATTAACTTTCCTCGTTCAGAATCGTTTTATTGAAGAAATGATTTACCGTTTCTTTAAAATTCAATATACACCCGTCAAGAGAATGCCACCCGTCGTGCGAAGTATGTCCGGCTTTTTATTTTATTTTATACACAAAACTGGCCGTGGCCCAAAGTACATTGGTACCTAGTAAATAATATAATATAACAGTGTAAGAAGTAATTACATAGTAATATGATTAAAAGGAGGTTGTTGAATACTCATTTGAGCATCATTCTGAACATGGGTTTATTATTACGGATATAATTGGTGGTGCAAAGTGGTATGAAAAAAGGATAATGTGAACGTGCTTGGAATTATTATTATTATTATTACACCTAGTGTTTATTTCCACTTTCACGCGGGAAAAACATCATAATTATTATATTCATTGTTCCGGGCCATAGGCACGATTTCATTTTTTCAACTAGGAGAGGCTACGAATTCATTCACGAATGCTGCTACTTTAGGCTTTGATATAATTTTCCACCCTACCTAACCCCCTATCCGCTCCCACCGTGAAACGACAAAAAAAATGGTAAAAAAGAATTATTGATAATTTGCTGTATTAGTATATTGAAGATGAATCAATAAGAACATAATTTGGTAGAATAATATCTAATTTAAGTAATTTAAGAATACAAACATCACGAATAAAATAAATATACATCATAAATACTATTACATATATATATATATATATATATATATTTTCTTTATAACAGCTTAAAAAATATTTTGAAAACAAGTTGGGCCAATATAATATTGTACAGGACGAGTTACAATAATGAATTTCAATTTCAAATTCTATGTAGTAAAAGTATTTTATGCTTGAAATGCTCTAAAAAGTAAGAAAATTAAAAAAAATATATACATATATTGAGCTATAAATCGATTTAATTCTGAATTGAAAAACGGAAAAAAATGTAGTATAATTTTCGAAGTATCGTTTACGTGAAATAATAAATCATATACTTGAAATACAGAAGCGTCGAGAACATGAAAAAAAAAAAGAATGCACTTTGCATTAAAATCCGAGCCTTACAGATTATACGAATATGAGTAATTTTGAATAAAAAAAAGTCGGTTAATACTACATGACAAGTGTAACGGGTTTGGGAAAGCACTCGGCAGTGCCACCCGACAATAAGCCACAAGATATATGTTTTTTTTTATTTCTAACTCGAAATTTGAATATTATACTATGCGCATATTTATATATTTCATATTGAATTATATAGTTGCGAAGTTTTTTAAGAAATATAAATTCCGGTTTTAATAAAAACGTCAGCACGGTGGATCGAGTATAGGTCAGGGGTGTCATTTAGGGACGGCAGGAGTATGCGTTTTCCCAAATCTAAATTTAATAAGCTAATATGGGCCGGTTCAAATAAAAATTATGGGATTCTTTTATATCCAATAAAAGTAAATAACATACGTCCACGAAACGTATATTATTATAGACTCGCCAGTCTGTTAAAGATCCATTACCATTCTTTATTCTTAGGCAATCCATATGTCTCTCGAGAGAAAATCCTAATAATTATTGGGCAGGTCAATATTTTACCCTACCCTAGAAAATACCCATGGTGCGTAGTATGTCCAGCTGTTACTCCATAAGTATACATAACCAAAAAAAAATCTATTTATTTAGAAGAAGAATAATTTAGTTATAGGAGCGGTAAAATTGAATCGTGCCTACGTGTCAAAAATCGATAGCACGCCGCCGTCCCTCTGTGTATTTATCACATTATCACAATTAATTTGTTTCAAGTGTTTAATAAACACAAAAAGTTTGAAAATACATATTTATCTTCGGATTCAGCAGGTCCCCTGAATTAAAAACTTTTTAGATTTTTCCCGGATATAATATTATTAGGCCAGATTAAACTCAAATGGAAAATGTATAAAAAAAAAAACAAAAATTTAAACAGTGAAAAAACAAAAACTTTATATTGAAACATAACATAACTTTATCAAAAGCCATCAAAGCAATTTTTCACGATAAATTCAGAACGTGCAATTTAGTTTTATTCGTTCCGCGATGTAAAAAATTACTAATAAATTTATAAAAACAAAATTCCATGGGAGGGGTGATCCTATATATATATATATATATGGAAATATCACTGTAACGATGTGACATTGATTGTAATCAGTGGCGTAGCCAGGATTTTCTCAAGGGAGGGGTTTTTCAAGTTTTGTTAATATACTTACCCAATGGCATAGCCGTGGTGGGGGAGAGTTGAGGTGTATACAATAATGCTATATACCTATATATACTTGGGTCCAATGCTTTGAACTCAAGTCATTTATTCGGGTTTTAGGGGTGTTAATATCTGTGTGATAAAAATCACTTATTTAATTGGTATGAAAAATGATCTATAAATGGAATGAATGAAGAAATTCTATAATAATCTTCCGGCAAATTTACTAATTAGCAGTAAAAGAAGTAGAAATTTAAATATTTTAGGCATCGCTTTAAGATTTAATATTATTTAAATTAATTTTTTATTGACTTTCTGCGTTTAATCTTGAGTTTTTATTTAAATTTAATATGTCTTAAGCGGTTTGAGTAGCTTTAACCCGAATCCAAATCTATATTCTATGTCCGAAGAAATTTACTTAATACTAAACACATACTGAACAATTTTCCCGACATTTAAATCTAATACAAAATACTAGTTATTATATAGCACACAAATTTCTCTTAAACTATCGACTATGATACAAAATAACCCAAGAAAAATAATTATTAAATCAAGTCGATCAATCCATTTAGCCGAATATAAAAGTTTTAATCTTTATATGGTTTGTTAATTAAATTATGTGTTTAAGATTTACACTCTGCTGGTGTTGAGCTATTTTAATGTTCCTTTAAGTAGGTATAATACTATAATAGTAATAAAAAAAAAAAAAACCAATGGGATGGGTTTGAACACCCCAAACCCCACCCCGATTGTAATAATCGTTGCGTTATAATAATATTATACGCTGAATTAAAAACACATAAAATCAGAATATTTTAAGTTCACGTGTCCTACCCTTTCTTACGATCACAAATGGTTTTCGTTCGAATTGAGATTCGACCAACGTTTAATTCCGTTCGAGTCCATCAACGAAATATTTGGGGGTGGCCAGTAAACTATTGTAAGGCCACCCCGGGCCACCCCTTAGCTACGTGCCTGAATTCAAGTCGTATATTATTGCCCTTCGAGTACGGGAACGACAGTAGAATCAAAAGTATTTCGACGCACGTCGTGTAATAATGTTTATAATCTAATCACACTCGGTGAAACGGAGAGATATAAAAATAGGAAAGACAAATTTTTACGGACGCATCTATTCCGTAGGAAACACACGAGATTAAATTCCGATACCCCACATTGTGTCCCCGGTCTGCGTGCGTATAATACGTTTTCTATTCCGTTCTTCTAATCCCCTCGTCAAGTTTTCAGGAATTAAATTATCATAAGTAGACTCGTGTTCTCTAAAACACGAAATATATATTAAAAAATTGTCACGAGCAACTCAATTGCTACAACGTTTAATAGTTCCTTACGTAAGTATATAAAAAAAAAAAAAAGTGTTCTACGTGACAATAAAATATTGTCATACGCGTAAGAGTCCAATGTTAGGAAATATCTAGATAATTTATCTAAGTAAAAATATATTATCTTTTATCTTCATCTAGATAATTTTCAGTTCAGTTTATCATTAACTAGATAAAATTATAGTTATCTATACGTACCTACCTATCTAGATAGTTGATTTGAAATATCGTTACTTTTCACATTTATCTTTTTTCAAAATGTAAGTTTTTAGTAAGTATTATAAAGTTAATCAATGAATTTTCAAAAAAATATAAAAATCATTATTTTAATCAACGTTCATTTTAATGTTTTTGATGAAATATTTTTTTTTTTTGCTAATACCCCTAATTCATAAAGATAAAAATATCTAAAAATGTGAATTTATATGACAATAATCTACATAAAAATGTGTTTATTTTTGCCATTATCTAGATGTTAAAAATTTTTATAAAATATCAATCTTTATCCTGGTAAAATTTAAGGCATTCGTCTTTACCTAATATTGTATTAGTCGCCTTATCCCCCACAGATACTATATAAATATACAAATGTATGTTCTGTATACTATGTACATATAAAATCATGTCTGTATCCAATCCCAACTACACTGATCGCGTATCACCAGCGCGCACCGACAAAAAATAAAACATAATAACAACATACATAACACCTGTTGTGTTTTGGATTAATTTTTTTAAAAATAACTTTGCGTTTTTACGTCATCGTGTCCTACGCGCCCCGTCATTCCATCGTGTACGCGCACACGTCACGCCGTTATTATTATTATGACGTACGCGTTTTACACAGCAAAAGTTGCGATGAAAAATCGTATAATATTTGTTTTTTATTAATTTTTTACCCGACTCGCTCGCGTGTATCGCGGCGTTATTAATTCTCGAACATTTTAATTAGAATATATTTTCAAAAAATAAAAAATGATATAAATAAACGCGCAGTCATTATAATACACATATATTATATAATATATATAAATCGTTTTGTTCGATGACGTCGAAAAATTGTCACGATAATAAAAGTTACGTTATCATCATTTGTCAAACACAGAGCCCGTATTATATGAAGTATACGGACTTATATTCGTTTTTCGTATCATATATAAATTTGAAAACTTTTTAATCGACGCTACCCCCGTCTCCTTCCCCCACTCCGGCGCAGACGACTACCGAAACGTGTGGTGGAATTTAACCGATAGAATTGCGCCGACCACCACACATACTATAATAGTCGGTACGATTCGAGCCGTAAGGAGTGTATGTAAATCAACCGGTGGCCATACGTGTATACCTAAATGAAGCATTGAAATGGAATACGCTAAGAATGACCTATTGAAAAGAATCAAATTACCGTATCGAAACATTGCGTCCTTAAAATTTGCGTCCTGAGCACATGCCCCCCTAGGCTCCACTCGCGGGCCAAGGCATTGCCCTGGACTATTCAAATATTTGGGGGAGGGTGACGGTTGTATCGTATCGTTCAACCACATCACTTTGTTTTTGATTATTGTATTTGTCGTGATCCACTATTGAGTAATAATAATTGCAGATCTATAAAAATTTAGCACAGTGGTTCTCAACTTTTTTAGTCACAGTCCCCTTAAAAAGAAAAAAAAAATTTACACCCCTAAATAGAAAAAAAGCCGGACATACTTCACGCGACGGGTGTACTTCGCACAACGGGTGGTATTCTCTTGACGGGCGTATTAAATTTTAAAGAAACGATAAATCATTTCTTCAGTAAAACGATTCTGAACGAAGGAAGTTAATAATATAAGAAAAAAAAAAAATGTCCAAAAATTTTTTTCACATTTTCAAAATTTTCTTGCGCCAAAATCGCCAAAATTATAGGATTTTCTAGCTATGTTTAAATTTTCATAAAATTTGGATCAAAAAATGATGGTTTCCGAGTCGTTTTTGTCAAATTTTGGGTAGTTTTTTCCAAAAAAAAAAAAGTGAAGAATTGAGAAATTCAAAAAATGACCTCTTTAAAGTACAATCTAGTGGCAAATCCGGTTTCAAAAAGTTATTGATCGAAACTTTTGGACGAGTATTTCTATACGAAAATTTGTACACAGAAAAAAAAATAAATAAACATCATTGTAAAAACACTAGCTTCTTCACTTCGCTCAGAATCTAAAATACGTCTCCGACACACATTTTATAAATTTGAATATTTTTCCAAAAGTCTAAAAATAAACATCGTATTGTTTAGTGTGGTAGGGAGACACTATTCCCAATTTGTTTTTCACATTTTTTTATTTCTCAAAAGCTCTCTTTCTCAATACCATTTTTCCCAAAAGTTATTTTTAACTATACCAAATCTATCAAATATGAGAAATTATTTATTATTAAATAAAATAATTAAAATTTTAAATTATGACCAATTTTTTTTTTTTTTTTTGAGGGGGGAAATATTGAATTTGTAAAAATATGTATTGGAAGAATGTTTTTATGGTAAATATTGAAATTGGAGGAATTAAATTGGAAAAAACGGTTTGGGAAAACTGTACTACAATCGTTTAGAGTATTATTTTGCAAATAACATTTTTCTTACCATCAATTTTCTTATTTTATGCAATACTGCTGGTTAAGTATTGGTTTTTTAAACTATAAATTAAAACATGGTGAAAAAATGTTGTCTTTTTATTTATCTGAATAAATTAAAGTCGTATTTTATCTTTAATCTTAACGTGTTATTATTAAAAAAAAAGTATTTATGTCTTGATAAATATTTATTTCAATTCTTTTCGTCTTTATGTGGTTTAAGTTTTAGTTATTTTTGCTCAACACTGATCGTGGCGATTCGAATATAAACATACTAAGTGAACTAAATATATATTACTGAACATTTATCCAAATATCGAAAAAATTTAATGCTATACTTAAAGTAAAATTGTGCTATGCAATTAAAATAAAATAATTCAAAAACCACCGACAAAACAAATACAATTTTTAAATATATTTTAATACAGAGTCTATAATAAAAATAGTTATATAATTAAATTTTTAATATAATTTTACTTTAATTAATTTTATAAAATTATGTTTCTCCTCTCTTTGTTTTGGATACAGGCTGAATCTATGAAGGAAATACATTTTTTTTTTTTTTTGTGTTTTACATATATTTTAATATTATGTAAATTATTTTTGATTTCACCGAATTTTCAGTTATTGTTATTAAGCCCTATGAACATGAACAATGTTTGCCCTTCATATTACCTATATGAATATCGCACTGCGTAATATTAATTTATACATTAAAATAAAGACAGTTCAATTAAAGTACACACTACATCAAAGAAGAAAAAGATTAAAGAGATAGAACCACCGTGTTATTATTAATACGTTTCGGTCAAAAGCAAATTTCCTGAGCTGATAATAATAATAATAATTTTGATCCTTTTTCCGCGTTTGGATAATGGATTAGATTGTATTGTATTTTATCTGCGACTAAAGAAAATAAAGGAAACTATTGTTGCGTTTGGCTGCGTATTCCTTTCGGAGTAAACAAAAATAATCCATACTTAATAAGTAATTATAACTAGGGATGAGAAATAATTACAGAAAATTACATATTTTTGTACATGTCTTTTATTTATAGCAAAGTGTAACCTAAAAATTTGTTTCATAACCTTATTACTAATTTATTACCTTACTTACTCAACAAGTAATTATAAGTAGGAATGAGAAGTTACAGAAATCGCATATTTTTGCCCATGTCTTGTAGTTATTATAATAAAGTGTAAACTAAAAATCTGTTTTATAACCTAGCGATTACATTACTATGATTTTTTTTATGCTTTTTGTTTTTACAATGATGTTAATTTTTCTTTATTTTTTGTGTTTTGCTTTTTTGATGCACACTAATTTTCATATAGAAATAATTTTCCTAAAGTTTCGACCAGTATCATTTCGAATCACAATTCAGCTCATTTTTAGTACTTTTTGGAGGTCGTTTGTTGAAATTCTCAATAGTTTCTCCAAATTTTTAGAAAAAACTACCCAAAATTTAACAAAAAAAAGCTAAAAACACACACACACACACACACACACACACACACACACTTTTATTCCAAAAAAAAATCCAAATTTTAACTGAGGAATTTTTCTGTGAATTTTAATGTATTGAATTCGAACAAGTAGTAATTGAATTATTCAAATTTAAGTATTAAGTATAGTGTTTGTTTTGAGCATACATTATGTACTACGTGAGTAACCTATAACATCCAAAAGAATATTTGCTTAATACTAAAAATTTAATCATTTAAAAACTAAATTATTCGAATATTGATTACAATACATCAAAATTCACAGAAAAATGACTTGAATAAAATTTCTCGATTAAAACAGGGGGTTGCTGTTTGAAAAAAAAATTTTCATCGTCGCTGGACACCCTTAAGATAGTATATAAAAAAAAAAAAGTTATGGAAATCATAGTTTTTATAGTAACTAGAACATTCCGAAAAGAGAAATCCTACATTTTGAATTTTCACGACCAAAAATGGGGACGATCATACTTCAGAAATCAGAAATCATTTATAGCAAAAAAAAATAGATATTTCAACCACTCGTCGATTTTTATATTATGACGTGCCTGCAGTGGTGCGCCCAGGAACTTCTTATGGGAGGGGATGTAATTTGGAGGTAAAGTGGGCACAATTAGGAGGAATTGTCCCCCCACATTTAAGAAAAGTTGGATAAGATGAAATGAACCCATTGAGAAGAAGAGGTGAAATCAATCAAATAAATATATTTGCTCCCCCTCCCTCAAATTTTTCATCGTAATTGCGTCAATATGCCCGATAAATTTTAATGGGAACAAAAAAATTGTTTACTTGCATCACTCTAAACGTCTCTTTTTAAACTTTTTCGTGAGAATACTGTTTTCAACTTAAAAAAAAAATACATTTTGATTGAGTACAAGTAACCATTTTTTATTCATTTCATGTCAGTTAATATAACATAGTTTATACTAAAAATAAAAAAAAACTATAACAGTTCTTTTTAACGCACAATGGAGCATTTCGTATATAAATATCTTTAAATAATATTCTTATTGCATATTCAATTTCTTATTAATTTCATACTTGTAACAACTAGGTACTGTTCATAATATGCAAAATAACCACGGTTGTAAATATATATCTACAACCATATACAGACTACTTCAATTATTTTACCATTCCATTTTATAACTCATAATCAGGGCTCGGAATTTTATGCATTTGCATATTTATTAGGAAGTTGAAATTTGATACAAATTTGTTTCATAATCTATACAATTGAAATACAAAAATTAATGTTACACATTTTTGCAAAATTTTACTAAATTCATATGATTTCGCATGTTAAAAGATTTTAAGTATATTAATGCATATTTGATGTTCATTTTATTAATCATGAATTTATTAATAATAAATTACAAAAAATAAACAAATTTTCAACAGTTAAAATATGTGAATTAAACAATTTAATAATTTAGAACAGCCGTACACTGTCCACCTTGTCTATATTTCTAATTATATTGTACCAATTATCAATATTTCTGTATTGTTTTAATTGGTCCAGTTTTATTTAATTTAAAAATGTTCATGAATAAAAATATATTTATTTATACTGAGAGGAAAAAATGCACAAAAGATTTGTATATAATAAAAAAATAATAATTGTTTTCATAATTATCCATTCTTAATTTATTATTTATATTACATACATATATTCATAATTTATACTAAATAAAAAATATTTTTTTTTCATAATTATACTTGTAAAAATATATAATTACAATAAAAATAGTTACATAATATTATACTGCATATTTGAGTTTTTTTTGTGCATACATATGCACATATTTCATTGTTTTTTTAGTGCATAAAGTTCCGAGCCCTGCCTCATAATCAATTAATCATCAATTAAACATTTATATAAACATAATTCATATTGATTTCTTATCTCATTTTAGATTCTGAACGACGTGAAGAATCTAGTGTTTTTACAATGATGTTATTTTTTTTTTTCTGTGTACAACTTTTCGTATGAAAATACTTGTCCAAAAGTTTCGATCAATAACTTTTTGAAACCGGATTTGCCTCTAGATTGTACTTTAAAGAGGTCATTTTTTTAATTTCTCAATTCTTCAATTTTTTTGAAAAAACTACCCAAAATTTGACAAAAACGACTCGGAAACAATCATTTTTTGATCCGAATTTTATGAAAATTTAAACATAGATAGGAAATCCCATAAAAAAGATTTTGGCGCGAGAAAATTTTGAAAATGTGAAAATAAATTTTGGACATTTTTCGAAAATTTTTTTTTTTCTTATATTATTAACTTCCCTCGTTCAGAATGGTTTTATTGAAGAAATGATTTATCGTTTCTTTAAAATTAAATACACCCGTCAAGAGAATCCCACCCGTCGTGCGGAGTATGTCCGGCTTATTTCATGAATGTACTAAACACTTCAAACTATTTGTTTACATAGGTAGGTGTACTATTATATTTTACGCATTTCGTGTTTTATAGCAAAATAATACCACGGGAAAAAATCCAACGGGGAGGGATATAATCCCTAACCACCACCGCTCCCCCCCACCCGCGCACGCTGCTGCGTACCTGCCGTACGTACGCTACGCGTGTCCATAATATAATATTGTATGAAAAAGAAAATATCAAAAACATCAAACAACAAGTAATGTATTAAAATTCTCTATGGCGCGACTCTGATTTTGATCGTCGGCACTGCAGAATGTGGGTACCGCCGCCGCCGGTCTGAATAAATAATATATTCATTGCGAAATTTAACACTGAAGGGTTCGGTGTTTACTGTTTCGCGCGCGTAAACAACCATTTTGAAAATGCACGAATAAATCGAAACGGATTGTGACCCGTTGTACCGGTCACGTGAATTACTAATGATCAGCAAGCGCTAGAAATGTATATATTATTTACTATGATACTATACGGTACGTGAATGAAGGAAAACGTGAAAAAAAAATTTGCAATTCGCACGTCGGTTGGGATTCTCTTGACGGGTGTATTGAATTTTAAAGAAACGATAAATCGTTTTTCTTCGATAAAACGATTCTGAACGAAGAAAGTTAATGATATAAAAAATGTCCAAAATTTTTTACATTTCCAAAATTTTCTTACGCCAAAATCTTTCTTATATTATTTTCTATCTATATATATATATATATATATATATATATATATATACATTTTCATATAGTTCGGATCAAACAATAATTATGGTTTCCGAGTCTTTTCTGCCGCCAAATTTTGGGTAGTTTTTTCCAAAAAAAAAAAAAAAAATTGAAGAATTGAGAAATTCAAAAAATGACCTCTTTAAAGTACCATCTAGAGGCAAATCCGGTTTCAAAAAGTTACTGATCGAGACTTTTGGACAAATAGATCCATACAAAACAGTTTCTATAGAATCTAAAATGAAATTTCCAACGAAGTATGTTAATAATACAAAAAACATCAAGAACAGGTCGTCATTTTCACAAACACACCCTTCAAGAGTATCCTGACCCGAGGAGCGAAGGATAACCATAGTGCTAGAATATTTCCGACTTTCTTGTTTATAGTTCACCAAATTATCTTTGCTTTACTAAAACTTTATTTTATTTTACTTTACTTTAATTATTGTCTATAGGTAGCAATTAAACGTGATAACACATTTTATGACGTTCGTGAAGTTTCCCTCTCCTTCACAGCAGCCAAATCTATCCAAATAAATTATAAGTTAGTCCTCTTAACTTGTAAGGTTTTGTAAGTTCTTTTCCGAAATTTATATGCCGGCCGTTTTTGAGTTATACCGAGAATTAGATTTTGGGCGGCAACCCAACCCCCATCTCGTCCGCATCGCGACAAATAAATTGTAAGTTATTCATTTAATTTATAAGTTTTTGTAATTTCATTTCCGAAATTTATAAGTTCATCCAACAGAGGGTAAACAGAGGTTTAGGTGGCAGCCCCTCTACCTGATCCAAATCGACCCAAACAAAGGTTTCGACAATCCACTTTTTGAATCAGAATTCAAAATATAAACAGTTTTTTATTGAAAATTTGGAAAAAACAAACTAAAACTTAAAAAATACGTTAAATCATATTTCTTTTCAATCCAAACTTACAGAAAATTTAAATAAAGATTAACAATAATATTGAAAATATTTTAGTGAAAAAAAATGTTTAATAACTCTGTGAAATTTTTTTTTTTATTTTTTTTGTAATTTGTTTTTCTCATAAAACGTTTTTTTCTGTTCTTATTTTATCTATTGGATTTTTTTTGCCTATTCGTATTCTTTTATGCTATACATTATTTTTCCTATTTTTTTGTTTTTTTTTTTTTATAAAACTAACAATTATTATTGTATATTAACTCCACTTAGAACAATTTTATTGAAGAAATTACATATTTATCGTTTCTCTTTAAAATTCAACATACCCAAGAGGATCCAACCCGAAGAGTGCAAAATACCCATCGTGCAAAGCATGTTCGGATTATTTATATTATTCGAGAAAATTTCAATTTAAAATCGTACTTTGAAAAAACATAATATACTAAAATTGTAAAATGGTCTATGTCACATTGACTTTGGATAAACTTTAAGTTTTTGAAAGTTTAATAAATTACTAAAAAGACAAGGTATTGTACGTACAAGAGTGACTTTGGTTTTTTGCTTAGAGCCAACAGAATTATTTCGAAAAGTAAATGGAAAAAATAGCGAAAATTTTGATAGGCCGTAGTGTAAAATTTAACTTTTTTTGGCTTAGGTCATTCCGACGCTATGCGTTTCGTTTTATATTTGCATTATAAATTTTGCATTGCAATTTTTTTTTTTTTTATGATAATTTAAAGCTCGGAGACCCATTTTTGAATATTTATGAAATAATGTGAATTCATTTAACTCGAAAGTAATTGGGCGTTTTTTTTTCTAATGGAAATCGTGTTAATCTGATTAGTGTTTACAAAAAAGCATTTAAACGTTTTAAGGTACCAAAAATAATCAACCAATCGGGTGGTATTAAATACTCAAGAGCGCAGAAACAAATTCAATAAAAAAAAAAACCTGACATACTTCGCACGATGGGTGTTCTTCGCACTACGGGTGGGATTCTCTTGACGGGTGTATTGAATTTTAAAGAAACGATAAATCATTTCTTCAATAAAACGATTCTGAACGAGGAAAGTAAATAATATAAAAATTAAATGAGAAAAAAAAAATGTCAGAAAAATGTTCAACATTTTTTTTCACATTTTCAAAATTTTCTTACACCAAAATTTTTCTTATATTATTTTCTATCTGTGTTTAAATTTTCATATAGTTCGGATCAAAAAATGATGGTTTCCGAATCGTTTTTTTCAAATTTTCGGTAGTTTTTTCCAAAAAAAAAAAAAAAATTGAAGAATTGAGAAATTCAAAAAATGACCTCTCTAGAGTACCATCTAGAGGCAAATCCGGTTTCAAAAAGTTACCGATCGAAACTTTTATACAAGCATGTCCATACGAAAAGTTGTACACAGAAAAAATAAATAAACATCATTGCGAAAACATTAGCTTCTTCACTTCGTCGAGAATCTAGATGAAACGAAGAAAAAAACCGGTGGAGCCGATTGTGTTTTCGCTACGTTCAGTAGTTTTACGCAATTATCACAAAAACGTCACGTAAAATTTGTCAAAACGACTTTTCTATATAATATTATAACCTCTCTTCTACGTTGCACTTATGATCGATAGAGGGTCAGCGTGAAACTTTTGTTGAAACACTCTTTCCAACCCAAAACAATTTCGGCTGACATTACCGAAAAAAAAAAAAAGCACATCATTGTAAAACCGACACAATGCATTGTTTCGCTCGAATTCTGGGCGTGACCGTTTTCACCCCAAAATACTTTTTAAAATCGTTTTCCCTTTTCGCCCCGAGAATATTATCATCATAACCCCTTTTGTCCGCGCGTTTTCGCGTTATCGAAACTTTGAGAAGCAATTACTTTAAATTATTCGTTGGGCGGCGGGCTTATACAAAAGCCGTTTTGTACCAGAGAACAACCACCACCACGATCATAGGAGGCGGCTATTATAGCTTTCCAAAAAGTTTTCGCGTCGTTGTCGTATTTTTGAAATTAAAATACACTACCAAATCTGTATTAATTGATATTTTACAATTATTTTTTCTTTTTTTTTTTTTTTTTAGGTATTAAATTCGACAATATCAAAAGCAACCGAACTAAAATTATGGTCGAAATAACCCATTTGGTAGAATTGAAATGAAACCGGTTTGCAGAAATTTTTCCACATCTAACAAATTAAGCATGCCCATTTTTAAATTTAATAATAATTATTTAACATTATAATAATAAAATAAGGGCTAGGGACTTCTGGCCACTAGTTAGCTTTTCTAAAAAAAAAAAAACAAAATATGCATGCGTTTATGCTCTAAAAATGTACCAAATATGCTATAAAACTTACGAAATTTATGCTGTAAAAATGCTAAAATAATCTCTTTTAAAACATTAATTTTATTGTAAAAACTCAAAATATTTCAAAATTGCATTGTACAATATATTATAATAACATGTATTATTAATTATTCTTCTTCTATTATTTATGATTGGTTTTTTTTTTTTTTTTTTTAATCTTTATTCTTTTTAAGTTTACATTTAAACCGTTATCATAATTTTTCAAATTAAATATTGAAAAATATGTGAAATATGAGCTTAAAATTCAGATATAACCAAAATATGCATTTGTATCAAAAAAAGAGTTAAATATGCAAAATATACAAATTAAATAGGAACTGCATACAACTCCTGGTGTTATGAAAAACATTTTTTTATATTACTTAGCTATGTTTTGAATGATTTTTGAAAAACATGCAAACTCCTGTAAGTCCCTAGCCCTACTAATAATATAACTTTAACTTTATGTAATGTTATTTGTAAATATACTTATGTCACACTGAGCCTAATGGAGTTGAAATTAATAAATAAATAAATAATAAATGACATTGATTCAATAAAATCGTACCGATTAATTTTAGATTCTGAGCGATAGCGAGGAATGTTTTAATTATTTAGTTTTACAAATCTGTGTCCCCCCTCCCCCCCGTATGTATGTAATCACGAGTTCGGGTAGAAATACTGGTCCAAAACTTTCGATCGTTAACTTTATAGATCGGAAATTTTTTCTAGTTGGTACTTGGGGAGAACACTTTTCCAAATTCTCAATACTACCCAAAAATTGACAAAAAACGGTATACCCCGAATTTTAGTAAATTCGATTTTTTATTTTCTACATTACTTCCAAAATAATGAAACTAGAAAATTGAAACTTTTACCAACTACTAAAAATAGTCACTCGCATACCTCATAAAATTTTCAAAGATATTCGACCATTTTTGAGGTAAGTACGACATTTTGAAAATTTCGGAAATTTCTCGTTTTTTGTTAGTTTTTAATTCATAAAATTTTAATGTATACATATTAAGATCTGAAAATTTAATACAAACATACTCATATGTATAACCAACAGACCTAAAAAAAATCTCGAAAATCGTAAGTCACTATTTTTTTTTTTTTTTTTTTTACAACCATTCAAAGTTAGACGCATATAAAAAATAATTGGTTCAACTGATCTTTATGAAACTTGATACATAGATGGAGAATTACATTGCGAATATTTTGTTGCATGAAAATATTTCATAGACGAATAATTAAAAATTTTACAAGGTTTTTATGGAAAAAAAAAATCGGGAAAATTACTATAAATAAAAATAAATATTAATTACTTTGTTACTACTTAATAATATTGGACTATTGCTGGACATTTGGAAAAAATTAGTGAATTTTATTCGATTTACCTATTATTGGAGAAAAAAAGTTAATTCTATAAATAGCTCAAAACCCAGGGATTCCCATTAAAAAACCAAAATGCCAATTACACTAATTATTACTGAGTGGTTGACCATTTATTAATTTATAAAAATAGATTTTTATTCCATTTTTCATTTTTATAAAGACATTTATTACCACATGCACACGCACACAAATATCGAATACCTACTAAACTTTATTACAGAACATTTTGTTTAGTATATTATATCCTTATCGCCAATTATTATTATTATATAATACTTGAAGCTTTCGCTCAGAATCGTTTTGTTGAAGAAATTATTTATCGTTTCTTTAAAATTTAACACACCCACCAAGAGCTTCACACCCAAAGGAATTTTCGCTCGTATCACCGTAGTCAGTTTTCGATATATTTAATTCGAGTGCGCTCCGGTTTGAATTGAATTTACAACACTCTCGACTCGGGCACTTGTTAGAACGCAATTAGAATTAAAGCTTTCACTACGGACAGAGCTAAAATATCCTGGAGCGTTAGTCACAGTTCTCATTAATTCCGAAGTGTTCAATGTCCAAAAACTCGGTGGAAAATAAACTTTTTGAACAATAGATCTTTAAATCAAATATTAGATATTTATCTTTATTTTTAAATCTTATAAAATAAATGTCACTTTGAATTTGCAAATATTTTGTAACGCAAAAAATTTTGAGTTGTTAAATTATTTGTGTTACTTTTTTAATAGACGCGGTTAGATTGAACGATTAAATGACATTATAAAACAAACAATTTTAAGTAAGTGCTTCCCAAAGTCTTGAACTATAAAAACGTGAACAAAAGGGAATATAATATCTGAAAATAAAAAAGGTTTTGCTCAGTGTTGTGCGTTGTCCAGATTATTTTATCTAGATAAAAATATTTATCTTTTTATCTTATCTGGGTAAAAATGTTATTTTTTGATCATATCTATTTAATAATAAAATTATTTAAATAATTTTTTTAACTTTTTTCAAATCTGTTTTTATTAAACTTTAGGTCTGGATTTTCGGGGAAAACTATTGGGAATTTCGACAAATGACCTCTTAGTACCGTTTAGAGC
Source organism: Stegophylla sp. TES_Ste_2020 (assembly GCA_025469315.1). Taxonomy (NCBI): domain Eukaryota; kingdom Metazoa; phylum Arthropoda; class Insecta; order Hemiptera; family Aphididae; genus Stegophylla; species Stegophylla sp. TES_Ste_2020. The sequence goes on along the minus strand of JAIPRM010004916.1, from coordinate 4,990 downwards.
CAAATTTTGATTCAAAACACGTCGTTGGTCGAAACAAATTTTTATACGGAATCTAAAATTAATTTAACTATTTTGCGTCTCTGAATTAAGATAACAAACGAAGAGTACTTTAAAGCAAATAAATTATAAACAAGAATTATTTATAGTAAATTACAAATGCATGTTTTGAACTGAGTAAACTTTTTAAAGTTATCTATTTTTTATCTAGATAAATGGAGTAATCTTTTATCTATTGTTTAGATAAGTATTTAAATTGTTACTTATTATATTATCTAGATAAATTTCAAATGTATTATTTGTTGTCTTGTGTAAATAATTGTTTAGTTATCTTTGTAATGCTATACGAAAAAGTGTTGGCGGAAAATTTTTTTTAAAAATAATCATTATTGTAAAAACACTAGCTGAAGAAGAGCTCCTCCACTGAAAATCTAAAACTAAATATTGTGTCACAATTAATTGAAACAAATATTAATTTAACTTGGAATTCTAACCTATCTACAGGTACGAGAGAGAAACTAATAAATAAGTCACTTCACTACGTTGCACTTATCGATCAAACATAATAAATATTAATTACTGTAAAAATTATATTTCATGATAATTAATTCCCACTCTAACATAAAATTATTTATTATTGTTATAAATGTTGGTCGTTGGAAAATTAATGGGTTAAAACGTCGAACACAGTTTTATAGTGATGAAATTTAATGAAATCGGAAAAACCGAAGGTAAAAGAATGACCTGAATGTATTATAATTTCTAGCAAAACAACTTGAAAATTTGCATTAGTCCTTGAAAGATAGTGGATAAAATATCTTAGCCCTTTATAAATAATTAGAGCGAGGAAATTATTTTAAAATTATGATGAACGAAGCAATGTCGCATAAACGTGGAAAATATCACATATATATATACATTTTTTTTTTTTAAATCTTATTTTCTATATCTTATTCCGAAGAAACGTGAAATCAGAATTGCAAAGTGTTTTCAAAACGTTTTAAGCAAGTGGTTTTGATTTAAAAGTTTCGCTCTTAGATTAAAAAGAAATTACAAAGTATTTTACTTTGTGAATATATTCGTAATATCTGACAGAATACAACGACAATATTTGCTCCGAGATAAAAAAAAAAATGATTGCTTGAAAAAGTTGTTTATAGTTTAAACCATGTTAACGAAAAAAAAAAAAAACATTTAAAACAAAAAAAACGTTTAAAACACTGTTTTAAACACGTCCAAAAACCGTTTAAAACGAAAAATATCGTTTTAAAAATTAAAAAATTTTTTTTTAAATATCCGTTTTTTAATATCAAAAGTATTAAATAGTCAAAGCTGTATTCGGAGTGTTTCGATGCGAATTACTTTCGTTTATTCGTTTGAAACGTAACAATAATTAGTACCTGATAGCAAAACTTGACAATAAGGAGTTACTAAGTTAAGTTGGAAGTTAAAAATAACTTAACTTTTAACTAAGATACATAACGAGTTTTTTTTTTTTTTGAGTAACTTCTAACTTGACGAGTTACATTTGTTTACACAATATTATGAAGTGATTAATAAGTTAATTTTTTTTTTTTTTTTTTTTTTTTAGTTATGTTAAATTACTTTTCATCTAATATAAAAATAATCGTTTATGCCTATTTGAATTTCACGGCACTTTATAGAATACCTTCTTTGTCATTTTTATGATTTTTTTTTTACTTTTCTAATTCAGCTTTGGAATTCCATAGAATAACAGATTCGACACTTAAGCAGTTACATAATATTATATACTTTTATCGAAAATTTGAATTGTGTTTTGACGCGGATTTTAAGCATCAAATGAAAGTTACTAAATTTCTAAATATATATATATATATATATATAATTAACTTTTAACTTTAAACTTAACTTATATGTTATTTTGTTTTTTAAAAAAAAAAAAAGTAACTTGCCCAGCCTTGCGCCTAATAGCATATTATATTATTTTTAAGTTTTTACGCTAAATAAAATAATATATGACCTAAACGTCCACGGCCTCGTTATAAACGTACGTAATGATATTTGCTACTGTGAAAATTGTTAAAAAGTGAAAAATCAGTAAAAAAAAAAAGGTAAAAACATAAATTTCGCAGCGATGGCGCATAAAGATTAATACGACAGATATGGACACGGGGGTTTCGACCGTTCCGCGAACACATTAGTATTGGAGTAATGTACACCACGACGGGCATGATGGCAATGACGTAGCCGGGAGTTGGGGGGGGGTTATTTGCCCTGGTTAAGGTGGTACGTCATAGAAACGCTATTAAACTACTAGTGAGGAGGGTGGGAAAAAGGTTATCTAGAAATTTAAAACCACCCCCAGTTTTTTTTTTTTTTTTGGTATGCCACCACATACTGCGTACGCTCGCCGATCGAGAGTTAAATATTAAATAAAATTATTAAAAAAAAGAGTGTATTTCGCACGTCGGGTGGGATTCCTCAAGACGGGTGTATTGAATTTTAAAGAAACGATAAATCGTTTCTTCAACAAGACGAAAATGCAAAAATTCGAAGTATCGGGCTGGAATCGAACCCCAGTACTGCCGCGTGATAGGGCAGTCGCTTTATCATTACGCCACAAAACATTACATGACCTTATTGGTAGAACAGTAGGTATTTAGTGTAATAACCGAAAATATTGAATTTCCAAAATAGAATAAAATAGTTAGAAAACTATTTTTGCACGTGAATTTTAATTCACACCATCGTATTCGGCGTCGAAAAATACATAAGAAGCAATAAAACATTATCAACCTTCAGCAACCACGTGTTATCTCCTAATATCTGTCTGTATTTTCTCCGATTTTTTTCCAATAAAACCCTTGTAAAATTTTTAATTATTCGTCAGTAAGAAATTTTATTACACTAAAATATTCGCAATGAAATTTTCTATCTAAGCACCAAATTTCAAAACAATCGGTTTGACCAATTTTCTTATGTGTACGTTAAAGTGCGTAATTTTAAGTAAAACTAACGAATTCAGGAGAAATTCTAACTTCAAACGGGTATAAAAAAAAAAAAAGATGAATAACGATTTTTGAGATTTTTTCAGATCAATTAGAAATGCATGTCAGTGAGATCATATTAAATTTTCAAGTCTAAGTATCAAAAATCAAAAATTTTATTACATAATAAATGAGAAATTTCCGAAATTTTCAAAATGCTGTACTCAACTCAAAATTGATCAAATCTTTTCGAAATTTTTAATGAAATGTTCTCGTAACTATTTTTAGTGGTTGGTGAAAATTTCAAGTCTCTAGCTGCATTATTTTAGAAGTTATGTCAAATAGTAAATTTCAGTTTTACGGAAATTTCGGTAATTGCGTATTTTGTCAATTTTTCGACAGTTTTTTCGCGTTTTTGAAAAAAGTATTGAGAAATTTGGAAAATGACCTGTTTAAAGTACCATTTGGGTGTGATTCCGGTTCTATAGAGATACTGTTCAAAACTTTCGGACAAGTGTTTCTATACGAAAAAGTGTTCACAGAAAGAGAAAAAAATAAATAAACATCATTGTAAAATCATAAGCTTCTTCACTCCGTTCAGAATCTAATATAAAACAACGCGACTCTCGAGGCAGTCACCAGTTAACCGTTATTGTTAGAGAATAAATGACGTCACGAGGGAATTTAATAGTGCATAAAGTAATAATGTAATGGATTTCTCTCGTTTCCTCGCGTCACTTCAAATTATAGTTAATTCACCTGAGGATATCGTTTATTAACTGTTTAAAATGGAAAAACGTCTACCGCGCGTAAGTGTCTGACGGTTGAAGTCTCAAAGGTTGTTTTTTTTTTTAGATTCTGAGTGGAACGAAAAAGCTGGCATTTTTACAATGATGATTTTTTTTTTTTTTGTTTTTTTTTCTGTAAGCACTTTTTCGTATGGAAATACTTGTCCAAAAGTCTCAACCAGCAAATATTCGAAACCAGATTTGTGTTCAGATGATAGTAATTTAAATATGCTACTTTTGGTGAATATTTTCAATTATTTTCTCAAAATTTAGGAGAAAACTAAGCAAAATTTTTACAAAAAAAGACTCGGAGACAACCTTTTATTTTTATCCAAACATTGTGAAAATTTGACTAGTTAAAATTACAAGTTAAATAGAAATAAATTTCTTAACTTGGTTAAAAATCAGTTCAAAAAAGTTAACAATACAATTTTTGTTTTTGATAAAAGTATTGAATTCGGCATTCTGTAGAACGCCATAAGTGTAAGAAAAATATATGAGATTTTTCAACACTTAATATCTTAATATTAGTTAAAAATACCTAATATTTCTGCTGTTTTTTTTTTTCTTGATTCAATTATTTTCTATATAACATAACGTGACTGCAAATAAAAATGATTAATAAATAAGTCACTACGTGTTTTGGAAAGAAATCTCGTTAAGTTAGAAATTACTTTAAAACACAAAAATCAACTAGTAACTAGTAACTTAGTCAAAAATTATGTAACTATTAACATTTAACTTAAATTTTAGATTCTGAATGAAGTGAAGAAGCAAGTGTTTTTACAATGATGTTTATTTCTTTTTTTTTTTTCTGTGTACAACTTTTCGTATAGAAATACTCGTCCAAAAGTTTCGATTAATAACTTTTTGAAACCCGGATTCGCCTCTAGATTGTACTTTAGAGAGGTCATTTTTTGAATTTCTCAATTCTTCAATGTTTTTTTTTGGAAAAAACTTCCCAAAATTTGACAAAAACGACTCGAAAACCATAATTTTTTGATCAGAATTTTATGAAAATTTAAATATAAACAGAAAATCCAATAAAAAAATTTTGGCGCAGGAAAATTTTGAAAATGTGAAAAAAAATTTTGAACATTTTTCGAACATTTTTTTTTTTTCTTATATTATTAACTCCCTTCGTTCAGAATCGTTTTACTGAAGAAATGATTTATCGTTTCTTTAAAATTTAATACGCCCGTCAAGAGAATACCACCCGTCGTGCGAAGTACACCC